>JANHFO010004872.1:59928-72328 GCA_032468095.1 Pareas carinatus | reverse complement strand
CCCCTAAGGGCCCCCCAGGGAGCGGGTTTCAGGCGCGGGAGGCAGAGCTAGCTCTCCCGTGTCCTGTTGCCTCTAGGGCCGGAAATCGAATCCGAAATATATTAATTTTTAAAGGAGTTATTTACCATTTATTGTCAAACACGGCCAAGGAAGCTACTGCGCATGTGATAAGAGTCAAGCTGATCAGAGTTTCTCTGCCTCCGAAGCCACTGTGCAAGCGCTGATCCTGGGACTTGAAGGTAAAAGCTTCTTGCCGGGGAACTGTAGTAATGGAGAGGAGGGGCAAAGGAAAGAGGAAGAGGAGAACTGCTGGGAATGGAGAGAGACAGAGAGAGAGAAGAGAGAGAGAGAGCTGCAAGGAAGGAGGAAGGATTGGGGAGGAGGCGGCGAACACTGCCGAACAGCTGACTGGTGTGACGCACTAAAACAGAGAAGGGAAGAGATTTGTGCCAAAATGGACAAGACAGTAGAATCAGGGAAGGGAGAGAGATGAAGAGAGAGAGCTGGAAAGAAGGAGGAAGGATCACAGAGCAGGAAAAAAAAGTAATATACGCTGAAGGAGAAAACTACGAAAGAGGAGATCGCTGGCTGAAGGAAGAGACAGAAGGGGAGAGAGAATGAAAGAGGAGAACAGTGAGGAAGGTGCTAAGGTGGAGAAGTGAGAAGAGAGAGATAAGGAGAGTGAAGGGGAGTGAGGGACAGAGAGAAGGGAGGGAGGGAGAGAGAGAGAAAAGGGAGGGAAACGGGACAGAGGGAGGGTAATAAATAAATAAATAAAAATAGAGAAAGAAATAGAGGGAAAGAGAGAGGGGGGAGAGAAAGACAGAAAAAGGGGAAAGAAGGAAGGAAGGAAGGACGGGTTTTTTCCCATGTAAGATTGAGAGTATCCCATGTATAAAAATATTAAAAGGTTGAGAGTATCCCGAGTACATGGGAAAAGACCCGATATTTGTGAAAATCTATGAATGAATATATATGTAGTTCCAGGTATGCTTTGGTCTTTTCCCGTGTAGAGTGGAAAGTCTCTTGGTGACATTTCGGCAAGGTCTCACTTGCCATCTTCAGGCAGGTGCTTTTGGCTTCTTGCTAGTCTGAGCAAAGTGTGGTCTGAGTTTCCTTTTATCTGTAAATACTGGTGGGAGGGTTTGGCGTGCTGGGCTGGTTGGCTGGGTTGTTATTCCTTGATTGGTTGCTGGAGCTGATGTTGGTATAATGGCCTTTTGTGATGTAATGTACTGGGTCGTTTGTGTAGTGATTACTTTTCCATTAGTCTCCTGTGTTCTAACGACTTGGGTAATGGGTTGTTTGAAGGTGACCTTGTGAGTTCTGATGTGGAGTCCTGGGTCATGTGCTGTGATCTCCTGGGTCATTTGTTGTGTTGTAACTTTTTGAGTTCTAGTGGTATGATTTTCTGAGTTTTGTGATGTGTTGTCCTGAGTGGGTGGCTGTGATATAGTATTCTGGGTTTTGGTTTGGCTTCGAATTTGAGGTTTGTGTTTGTGTTTGTGATCTTGGCATGTGTCAGTTTGTTTGGTTTTGGGGTTGGAGTGCGTGACAGCTGGTGATGCAGCCTCTCTAAAGTTAACATCATATTGCTCTTCTTTCTATAATCTAAGCCATTTTATAGTCAAAACCATAAATCACACATTCATTTTTTCAATTCTACACAAAAAGAGCAAAGAGGCTTACAGTCACCAAGAGGTGTCGATAATGTCTTTCCTCTAATCAAAGAAGTTTATATATTTCAGCAAAATCTGTCAACTTCACCAACCGTTTTCTTCATAGTGACAAATCTTTTTATTTCTATTTCATGTCACTACTGTGATAGTATACCAAAATAATTTTGCATGTCTTTTTTTGTAACTGTTTAGACATTATTCCGGAATGGAAAAGTTCTTGCTTTCTATTGAATATCTTTAAAATCATCTGTGTCCAAGTATATATTTGAATCAATTATTGTTTAGCTTTTTTACATGAGGACCAAGCATGATAAAACATCCTTTCATGTTGTTTACATTTCCAGCATATATTTGAAGTGCCTTTATTCATTTTAGATATTTTTTCTGCATTATTGGTGCTATACCAATAATATATCATTTTATATCTTTCACCCTAGAAGCCAATAAGGCCAAATTATTCAAGTTATCTTTCTCTTTATAACAATACAACTAAGTTTTTCTTTGAAAATTGTTTTGAAGCCAGCTGCCTTGCAGATACTACAGTTTTCTTAACTTTTTCAGATCTGTTTTCATTCCTGCAAATCATTCTTCCACTGCCTTTTTTAAATATTGCAGTTATCTGCAATACAGAAAAAAATGAATTTTTACCAAAATCTTCAAACATTCCCACAATAATTCTGATGATTCTAATCCTTAACAGTGAGTTGTTCTAATGAACCCATGTGTCCTTCTCTCAGTTTGGCCTTTCTTGTGGTTCCCAGGTGAGAAAATGAAATTATGTCAGTTACTAAGATGAGAATGAAAGATAAACTTTTGTTTTGTTCTGCTTTGTTTTGCTTTGTTCTATCTTGTGTTTTTAAATCTCAGTTAGCAATCTGTAGCCACAATCAATTAGTCTAGCTCATATTATACTTTGCTTGTTTTGTAAAATCCATCATCATCCACAGTCCCTTGAGATGTCTTTTATACTAATTATGTTTATTGTGGCGACACTTTTATCAAATAAAAAAAAATCTTATATTTTTAAAATCACTGTCTTCCTTTTCCATTTAAAACATTCTAATATCACAATTGTACAGGTTCTTAATTTTAAATTAAAATCCTTTAAGATAGGGTGTATTTTTCTTCTTATTTTCCAAAGGAAGGCACTTAAGAATAGTCTTTAATCTTCACTACTGTTTGGAATATCTCTCTTAGGTTCTAAAGCAATTAAATCATAAATTGATTAAGAAGGTGAGGCTTTGCAAGTGAAATGCCCATAAAAACATCTGCCCAGTGAGTTAGGGTGTGTTATAAATCTTTGACTCCCAAGCTACTGGAGTCATAATCAACCATAAGAAATTAAATTTCTGCATGTTTTGTGAGGAGCAGATTTTCTAGGGTGCAAGTGGATAAATGTCCAACTTTCCCTTCTAAAGAAATTTTCTCTCAGACAGAACAAACTCCTGGCTGGAAATTTTCTAGAGATCTTCCCACTATGAAAATTATTCTGTGTTTGTCTCCAGAGTTGCTCATAGATACATCTATCCCACCATAACACCTCACCTGGAACAGGATTCGGCCTAACTTTTCTGGGAATACATTCAGCAATCTTTATTTCAAATTCCCCATTATGCTGTCATTAAAATTTACAGCAAAATCAAAGTTTCACAAATTGCTTTTCACTGCAACCAACCATGCTATAGTTTTATACACATTCTATAGGGTAAATGCGTGCTAGTTGTGTCTAACTCTAGGGGCGGTGCTCATCTTCGTTTCTAAGCTGAAGAACCAGATGTCCCTGTGGTCGTGTGGTCAGCATGACTAAATGCCTAAGGGGCATGGAGTGCTGTTACCTCCCCATCGAACTTGTCCCTATTTTTCTACTTTCATTTTCACATACTTTTGAACTGCTAGGGTGGCAGAAGCTGGGGCGAGTAACGGGAGCTCACTCTGTTATGCGGCGCTAGAGATTCGGACTGCCGAACTGCCGACCTTTAGACCAAACTGCTGACCTTCTGAGCGACAGGCTTATCCACTGAACCACCAACTACCTAAAAACTATAACAGCATTTTTGTAGTTTATTGCAGAACTTACTATTAGTAATGGCCATAGTTTATTACAAAAATATTTTCTGCTAACTGAAGATAGGAAACTTGTCCTAAATCTATGAAGACCTCAAAATGCATTGGTATTTCCTAGAAGCTTTTAGGGAAAACCAATTTCATTAATTAACATTGAACTAGTCAAGATTAAAATGAAAAAAGAAGGGAATCTAAAAAGCAAGGGAGGAAATAAATGCTCTGAGGATATTTTCAATCAGAAAGATGCAAGTCCTGGTAGGAAAAACATCTCACTACATTTATGTTTGAGGCTTGAAAGTGAGGCTAATTCAGTGTAATGAGATTTGAGTGGTGCTCAAGACCCTGTCTTTGCCGCTGGAGACTCCTTATAAACAGTTTTGCTCTTTTAGTCATTATATTTTTATGAAGTTTAATAGGCCTGCAACCTAGAGAGTTCCAAAGATGTTGATTAGCATCATATTTTTCTCTCATTAATGTAGAATCTGATTAGCCTTTATTAAACAATTTTTTTCTGACTCGGCAAACAGTATTGTTCTGATATTAGAAATTACAAATTTACTTTATCTGAGGGAATACATCCTCCTGCTCTACCTAACCAAGAGTCTCTTGCAAATTAACAAAATCCCAGGGAAGAAAGCAAGTAAATATTAACAAGTGAACAACAGCACTGTAATGGCTACAGTCAATAAAGGGATATAGATAGTGATGATCATGTTCAATTTGTGTTTTGATCCTTCCATCCATCCATCCATCCTTCATTGTATATAATGCAAAGCTGGATCTTGGGCTCTTCTAAGTTTCGAAAATTGAGATGAAATTCAGAGAACACATATACTAAATATTGCATTGGGATATTGTTTGGAATGTAAATAATGTTGACTAAAGACAGAAAATACAGTCCAACTGTGTATGTAAGAGTTTTTAAAAAACTTTTTAAGGACAAGACTTTGAATAGAAATGAATGAACTCCTCTTCCACAGAAAAAGAAAAAAGCAAGTTTGGTTAGGCTACTTCAAAGCATGTTAAGAATACTTTTCCATATATGTATATGTATTTTTGCATTTTGTCCCCTTTAATATACATTTTAATGTTTTGTCCATTTTTGCTTTGCTTTATACATATTTGTTTGTAATTTTGTTTGCAATTTGTATTTTAACTTTCTAAAGAAAAGAAAGAAAAGAAAAGAATATTTTTCCATTTAAAGAACAAGTTCTCCCTAAAACTTAAAATTTACATTCACCATGAAACATAATGGCAAACTTTCTTGAAAAGGTTTTCCTTACTAAAATCTTGCTTTGTAATGCAAGACAGCAGAAGTGAATTAGCAGACTGTAAATGAAGTTACTTATGTGCTGCTGTTTATATTTATATAGTACCTGTAACAATTATATACTTTTTCAGATGTCAAGCTTCATCTCTCATTCTACCTCACATTATACACACCCATAAATCTTTCACCAAAGTTTGCCCTGTTCTTCTCTTCTTGCAATAAACTTTACATGAAAGTCATACTGTGATTCAGATTTTGATGTGGCTGTTCTCACTTCTATCAACTATGCACTTCTTGACAGGACAAGACAGGCATAAACAGTTCACACAAACAGATTATTCTTAACAATGTTTGGTTCCTTATCTAGCCTAGAAGAAGAGCTATAGTGGTGCATTGGTTAGAGTGCAGTACTGCATTCTACTTCTGTTAACAAGTTAACTGCTGCCAGTAAGTTCAGCAGTTCGATTCTCACTGGCTCAAAGTTGACTCAGCCTTTCATCCTTCTGAGGTTGGATCCATGTTGTTGGGGGCAATATGGTGATTTCTGTAAACCGCTTAGAGAGGGATATAAAGCCTTGTGAAGCGGTATATAAGTCTAACTGCTATTTCTAGTTTGAGGTTTACAGAATTTTTCACAGTTCTGGAATAAAGAAGTGAAGACAAAGCTCTTTTAGAATGATTGTCTGATATATGTCATTAACATACTCTAAGTTCTCTGTCACAAAAAAGAAGCTGAAATGATTCTTCCAAATATTAGGATAGTGTTTGTGACAGAAAGAATCTTTCAAAAATAAAAATAAACAATTAGCGAAAAAATGTTCACCTATATAGCAAGCTTTTGAATTCTTGGCTATAAAACTACTAAGATTGACTGCTTCTCTAATTTATTCATTTTTGTAGTCCTTAATTAGACTTGCCCCTTCTTCCTGAGTTTTTTCTTCCTAGCAGATTCATTGTTAGTTGGAAAGTGGTTGCCTTTTTGAGCTATTCAGATTGACTTCAAAAATATTATATGACTTTCTTGATTTTTAACTGAATAATTAGCAAATCAATGAGCAATACATTTTGTACAATTTTGGTCAAGATTTTTTAAAAGTGATTATATTAGGATCTTTCTTTGCCCATTCTCTTTTACATCTGTCTTTCCTAACTTAACATTTCATTGCTATTACTATGCATTTATTTCTATATATTTTAAGGAGCCAATTTCAAACTAATTACTATACCTCATAAAATAAGAATTGAAATAAATAAGTTTCACTTCAAAGGAGACAATTAATAATAGAAGAAATAATAAATAAACCAGGTATAACTTTCACTGGTCAGACTGACGGCTGAGATCTCAAATCCTCCAATGTGTTAATTATTGGTTTTTTTTAGGAGAGTGGCATATATTTTTTGGCTTCCTGATTTGAGATAGATAGATGATCAAACATAGATAGATAGAAATACAAACAAACATGAACACAGCGTTCATAGGATTGTTTGCATGATGACTGTCCTTATAATTGTGTATTGATAATTCAAAAGTGTTGTAGAAATGGTATATAATAATGAATGGTATTATAAACAAAAATCTAAAGCAATTTTGCTATTTATCATTATATTGAAAAGTTTCTCAGGGACAATCATACCGTATTTCCCCCAAAATAAGACACTGTCTTATATTAATTTTTGCACCCAAAAATGCGCTAGGTCTTATTTTCAGGGGATGACTTATATTTCAGTGAGAGGCAAAACTGCAAGTAGGTCTTATTTTCAGAGGATGTCTTACTTTCGGGGAAATAGCATTGTTCTTCCACTAAGCTGAAGGCCTGGGACATATTTCCTTCCCAAATTCCATCTGACCTAAGACCTTTCTGGTCTTGAGGGTACAAGGATTTTCCCCATTAATGACTAGAGCTGAAAAACACCCGCCTACAAGATGAATAATGTTGGCTCAGAAAGTTTACTAAGTATTTTACCTGCCTGGTACAGTTATTGATGTAATTAGTTCACCTGAATAGTTCAGGGATTTCAGGATAAGTATGAAACTCAAGTCATTATTAATTATGTAAATTTTCTGACTACTTTTTGTCAAAACATAGAAATAAAATAAACAGAAATGGATCAAACTGCTATTCAATAGAAACTTTATGTTAATACTGCAAAGTGCATAGCAGGAGGTGGCAGTAACATTAATCGCCTGGGGATAAGAGCCAGCAGGAGCTCAAATATTATTAATTGTTACTCGCTGGGTAACCAAGCAAGGAACATTTATTATTCCTTAATTCCAGGAAAGCATTACCTTCAGGCTTTCATTAAGGTCATTGCTTGGGCCTGGTAAATATATATAAATATAGGTTTTTTTCCTCTAAAAAGTTTCCTTCTATATCCCATCAGCTTTAACTTAATTAACATTTGGAATTTAGAGTGAAACATTGCAACAGGAATACAATTCCCTATGCATTCCAGAATATGTGATAACTGTATTCAAATAAGGAGGGTAGGATTATTATCCGATTAGGCAAAAAACATTTACTTCCTGGCTCATCCCCACCCCCTCATGGCTACACTGAATGAGGAAATGTTTGGAGGGTTTTACACAACTGGTCAATGTTGGTTTTAGTATATTATCTTTAATTATAGTACTAGGCTTAATTTCTTGAAAACTGCAAGAGGAACTTCTGTTGACACCATTTATAGTAAGTTCATTAAAGCAGAGTTTTTCTGAATAATGTGAAATATTTCTTACCAGGATTTTTAACACCTGGGCTGAGTTGACATGTATAAGATAAGCTGCCAATGGACTTTCTGTCTCTTAATTGTTTAGGCTGATTCTCTCTTCCATTATACTTCTCTTGTTTCTCCACAATTTCTTGCAATTAGTCAGAGCTATTCCCAAAGTCGAACTGGTAATGGAGATGACAACAATATCCTTTGTGCTTTTATGTTCATGTAGTTGATCTGTTTGGAAGCAAAAGATAGGTGTCACTCATGGACCCAACTGTTGTGTTATTGGAAGAAAAATAAGAGAGAAAGGAGGAAGCAGGTGTTAACCCTTCCATCACAAAAGGACTTGTACTAAATCTACTAACTGCATTATTTTAAAAAAGATCTGCAGGAAGATAAGAGGAAGAAGAAAAGGAAATGGAGGTAACAACAACGCTTCCTGATTTTTTGTTACATTCTTTATTCTGAGTTATGTACATGTTTTTGTTTTTGTCCTGGAGATTCAGCTGTCTAGAAAAATGAAGATTAAGTTTGAGAAGCATGGATCTTATCCAACATGGTTCAATTTATATGCCCTGGAAGAGACATAACAGGAAAGCCAAAAACGGAAATACACCTAACCTACATTCCCAATGATGGTGTAAAATGTAATTAATAATTCTTTAATAAGAATGCAAGGCATTTAAAAGGCCACACACATCTCTCCAAGTTGACCATAACTTAAGATCGTATTATACAATTCCATTCTGAATGTTTATATTCCTAAAGAAGGGTGACCAAGAAAAGTGTTCTTATTATGGTAGTTTCACCGTTTGAAATACCACCACTAAATATATTAATTTAACCTTATCTGTTGCTTATACATCCCTTATATAAATATTTTAATATTAACACTATTACAAAAACATAACATCACATCAATGATTTTAATATTCTTATTAATGTAATGTTTTGTTGACATGGGGTTTGAGTTTTTCAAAGAATAGATTCATTCTCCCTCCAGTTAATTTGATAAAATAAATATTCATGGTAACACAATATGTCAAAGGTGCTAGATTCAGTTCAGATCAATGATGCTTATGACAATGCCGATCAGTTGCAAAGCTAAAGCATATCATTTTCCATTACACTTATCTTTATAACAAGAAATTAATTTTCTGTTTAGTGTCAAACACTTTATATTGTATTCAAAAATTTATATGTACTTTCTGCACTGTAGGAGTTATATACAAACCACTTGCAGGTCAGTCACAAAGTACTAATGAGTGTACAAAATCCCAAGTTAATATGTAGAACTATTTTATGTTCTTAGTCCATGATGACACAAACATCCAGAACTCATTTTCCCTTCACTTTCAAGATGCATACATGTTATTACAGTATTCTTATTTAGTCATAATGTTGTGATCAACTGTTCATTCATTTGCTTGTACCTGAATCTACTTGCAGCTTTGAAAGGTAACATCACTCTGCTTTGCCAGGAAAAAGAGTCTACAGTATGTACCCTCTCAAAATATGCTGGTGTGATTCGCTCCTTGCTTCATCTAGGAGTGCGGAAGGATCCCTTGGAACATTGCACCGAGGAATTTGCAAGTTATCTGCATGATAAAATCGTGTGGATTTGGGGCGACCTGGACTCCAATTGACATAATCCTGGCAAGATGACTAAGACAGGTCCTGAGAATTTTATATGGGTTGAATTTGATCCTGTGATCCCCGATGACATGAACAGGTTGTTAAGGCCGCTGAATCCCACCACATGTTTGCTGGACCCGTGCCCCTCCTGGTTGGTACTGGCCTCCCAGGAGGTGACATGAGGATGGCTCCAGGAAGTAGTGGAAGCCTCTCTGAGCGAGGAATTCTTGCCTACCGCCTTGAAGGAGGCGGTGGTGAGACCTCTCCTCAAGAAGCCTTCCCTGGACCCGGCTGTTTTTGTAAATTATCGCTCCATCTCCAACCTTCCCGTTTTGGTGAAG
This sequence comes from Pareas carinatus, assembly GCA_032468095.1. Classification (NCBI taxonomy): domain Eukaryota; kingdom Metazoa; phylum Chordata; class Lepidosauria; order Squamata; family Pareidae; genus Pareas; species Pareas carinatus. The sequence goes on along the minus strand of JANHFO010004872.1, from coordinate 62,627 downwards.
GTTGTTGAGAGTGTGGTGGTATATCAGCTCCCCTGACACCTGGAGGAAACTGTCTATTTGGACCCACGCCAGTCCAGCTTCAGACCTGGTTACAGCACTGAGACGGTATTGGTCACGTTGGTAGATGATCTCTGGAGGACCCGGGATAGGGGTTGTTCCTCTATCTTGTTCCTGTTAGACCTCTCAGCGGCTTTTGATACCATCAACCATGGTATCATGCTGCACCAGTTGGAGGGTTGGAAGTGGGAGGCACTGTTCTGCAGTAGTTCTCCTCCTACCTCTCTGACCGGATGCAGACGGTGTTGGCAGGAGAGCAGAGGTCGACCCAGGGGCACCTGATATCTGGGGTGCCGCAGGGGCCCGTTCTCTCACCCCTCCTGTTCAACATCGATATGAAGCCGCTGGGTGAGATCATCCATGGCTTTGGGGTGGACTGTCATAAGTACTCTGATGATACTCAGCTGTACATTTCCACCCCAGGCCACCCCAACGATGCCGCCACGGTAATGACCCAGTGTCTTGAAGCCGTGCAGGTCTGGATGGGGAGGAACAGACTCAGACTCAACCCTTCCAAGACCGAGTGGCTGTGAATGCCGGCGTCCCGATATGGCCAGTTATTACCATCACTGGCTATCGGGGGCGATACATTGGCCCCTGCGGAAAGGGCTCGCAACTTGGGTGTCCTCCTGTCTTTAGAAGACCATATGATGACCGTGGCTGAGAGGGCTTTTTATCAAGTCCACTTGATATGCCAGTCACGTTTCTTATTCTTTTTTTAAAAAAATGAATTATAGAGTACCCTGATACTCATCATTAATTGGTTCTTGGAGGTACAATTAGTACCAAATAAATTTTCCCCGTAAGGAATATTACAGTAAGTCACAGGACAGTCAACACCAAAAAGGTCTAGCTTGTGACTTAGAATTAGAAATTTAATGGCCAAGCGTGTCTGGACACACAAGAAATTTGTCTCCAGTGTATATGCTCTATACTTACATACTGGCTAATTGACAAACTGTGATTACAATCATAAGATACATTCATAATCATAAAGTACATTTATCAAGCCATATACATAAACAAACTGTGATCCTAATCATAAAATACATTCCTAATCATAAAATACAATCATCATGCCATTGTGTTATAAAATACAATCATCATGTCACAAAACATTTCAGCATGTCACAAAATACATTCATAATCATAAAGTACAGCCATTATGTTATAAAGTACAATCATCATGTACCAAACAAACAATGAGTACAAGGACAAAAAAATTGCATCAAATAAATTGAGCACCAAATTTGATGAGTATCAAAGCAGTTCAATATCAAAGTATCATTATATAAATTTATTTCTTAAATGTTGCATTATTGGATTTGTAGTTTTATAGTAGAGGGACTTTCGCATGTACTGCTTTTTTGTTCATTACCATCTAATACATTAGTCATGCTGTAGAATTCAAGTTGCATTATATCTATCCAAAATAAGTCTTTTCTAAGATGTTTATAAAATTTCTAATAACGCGTTTCAACACAAATTCTAATTTGGTCAGAATTTGGTTATAATTCTAATTTGCAGTATTAAGTTTAATAAGTATTTATTTCCTGTTGCAACAAAAAAAGTGCTTGCAACAGCAGTTTGGATCTTGCTTTAAATGCAGAGACTAGAAAAATAGGTGAATGTGTATGAATTATTTAAAACTACATGAAAATTATACCTCCCTCCAAATCTTCTAACTTAAACCTACTTTATTGTTGCACGCTCTAGAGATGAGTGACATTTAACACAACTCTGTCATGCTCCCATACACACTTTTCTGTCTGACAGCCAGAGGGGAGGGGGGATGTATGGATAACAGACAAGCATATGCAGATTTTAAGCATTACAGCCAATTTGTTCTACCCTTCCTCTCAGTTTCTCCTGAACCAAACTCCATGTAACATAACAACAATCAAAAGGAGAAATATTGCCATCTGGCAAAATGTCAAAATAATATCACTTCATTTGTTGCATGATTAAGAAACACTTCCCATCCGATAAATAAGAGATGCTAAGAATTAATGTACAGAGCAACCCACATTATCTCTAGCTCTTCCTGCTTGGTTGCACTAGCTTTTCTAAGTTTAAAGAAGTGGAGTTGTGTGCATGCATGTGTTGTGCATCTGGCAGTGGGGGCAAGAGATGATCTAAAATGTCAGATCCTCACAATGAATAGCAAGTGAAAATATTTACACTACTAGTTGTAATCTTGCAAGACAAAAAACACCAACCAGTTTTCAAAATGTTGCATCAATCTGAAGCGACTACACTAAAACTTTGAGTCAACCTATATATGATCTAAAGACAGAAAATGGTTTTGGCTTATCTATATATATATTTGTGAAAAATCCACTCATTTCCAACTCATAGACGTCTGACTCGCCACTATTTCTCAGAAACCATAGAAGCTACAGCATTGAAAATTCCTACATACCTTGGACTCCGATCCTGGACCAAAATGCAACTATTATTAATCGCTAAAAATTTTAATTTTGGTAGTTATTTAGGTTTCAGTGAAAGGGGAGGAGCCAACCTGTGCTGGGCCAATCGGAGGACGCAGTGGGAAGGGCCATCCATCATTCGAAGGTGAAGTCAGTTGCACCCACAGTCATGGCAGAGCCGGGAGCAGCCAGGCAAGGAGCAGCAGGGTAGGT
>JANHFO010004871.1:45444-58393 GCA_032468095.1 Pareas carinatus | reverse complement strand
CCTGCTTTTAAATTTGGGTAGATATTTTAATTATTTATATTTTATTGGGAATTTATTTTTATTATGCCCCCTTTTAATTGTAATGCAGGCTTTTGGTTTAATTCTTTTAATATGTTTTTTAATGTCTCTTGTTGTATATGTTTTTATTTGCCTGTAAGCCGCCCTGAGTCCTTCGGGAGAAGGACGGGATACAAATAAAAATTTATTATTATTATTATTATTCATTCATTCATTCATTCATTCATTCATTCATTCATTCATTCATTCATTCATTTATTTAAATTTCAATACCGCCCCTCTTCCAAGGGACGTGGGGCGGTGTACAGCGAGAAATAAAAACATAGATATACATACAATAATTAAAACCCTTTAAAAGAATTATACAAACTGGCCTAAACTAAAATTTTCCATATAAAATTTAAGATTTAAAACCCCAATTAAAATACAAAATAGAAATAGAAATATAAATATAAAAGAGGGATCAGGACAGCTTGGCTTGGGAAAATAGATATGTCTTTAAAGCCCGACGGAAGACCAGGAGATCCGTGATGGTCCGGATTTCCGGGGGAAGTTCGTTCCACTTCTCTCTAAATGTTTATTTTTAAACAAAATCTGTACAAATGTACCACTTCAAATCTCATTGTTTCTCCCAGAATGCTGATAGATTCTTTCTCTGTGGTCTCCTTTTTTACTCGCTATCTGACGACACACAGACCCTGCATTCTATACCAGAAGGAGGGACGAATGTCTGTTCCAAGGTGGGAACAAGAATCTCTCTTATTTGTTTGGTTGTGTGGTTCTTGTTCAGATTAACACCGCTAACATCACAGAGAAGATATTCACTAGCATTTTTACAGTAAGATTAGGAGTGAAATAGCATCTTCCATGCATTATTCAGTGACGGTTATTGGCAGTGGCAATTGCCTGCAATCTGATGGCAGAAGTGAGACAGTGCCAGAAACGCACATCATTTCTTAATAAATATCCTTCTCAAATCTGTGAACAAATGCTGTTGGAATTAGGAGAATCAGCATATTACACATTACTGCTATGTACTGCTGGGTCTATTTGTGGGTACACTTTATCTGATGAAAGATGTTTTGTTATTGTGAGAGGTTTTTTCTTTTATTGAACAGTTGTATGGTTTGACCGACAAGATGACAATATCTGACCAGGTTAATTAGCGGAAAAATTACCTCCTAAATTACATGATCCCTGTATAATTAATACTTCTATTGATATTAGAGAACTTGGTTGACAATAATTTCCAGTTAGGGGCTATAAACCTAAAAATTCATTGCTTTTTTAAAAAGTCAGATGCTTCTAAATACCCTTTTCCCCAAGCATCTCATTTTTTTCTGTGCTTCCTTTATTTCATATCACTTCAAATAAAGAACAGGGAATGGAGTTCTGAGCAGGTGGCAACCCCTGACTGACATTGTCTGAGCTCTTAAGCAAAACAGACTGATCCTGATTTGACTTGGATCAGTGCATAGCAGGACCAACATTTAATGCAGGCTGGAAAGTTGAATAAAATCCTGGAGTTAGTGTTAATGTTGTAGTTTTCTTCAGAAATCTCAAATGGTTCAAAATGTAATTCAGTCACGTTTGCTATAGGGAAAGTCTAGGTTTAACTCTGAATATTCTATTGAAGTTTCACAGTGCATTAAATATCTGCCTATCCAGTAATTTATCCCAGAAGAATAGCAAACTATTTCTATAGTACCAAAAATCCTGCATGACTGTATCCATGTAGGTAACAAGAATCAAACTTCACTTGAGAGTATTGTATTTTTCACTGAATAAAATTAATGGCTTGGATTCAATTCCAGGTATACTGTAATATGGCAATTTCAATCCATAAAAAAGGGAGTAGAGACTTAATCTGTTCACTATCACCCAATTAGTTTTAGTTTGGTCAGCAACCTTTAAGCTATATATTTATACAACAAGCTTTTGGACTCGATTTCAATTGAGAATATCAGCAGGCAGACTTCAGGGAAGATGCCTCTCTTCTTGATTATGGTCTAACTTTCCAACTTTGAGTTTAAAAATATTCCACCAAACCCCACTCAGTATTTTACATTTTGTTGACCTTAGGTAGACCTTCAGTCTTGTCTCTATGCCGAAATTATGGGGGAAAATTGAAGGTTCGGCATTTGTGCTCATCCATAAATGGGAATGGGAATACTCAAATGAAGGTGCATGTAATGTGCATGGACATTACTCTACAAAAATTCAATTTGAAACCGATGTGCAACATGGGTGCATCCCCCCTCCTGTTTTGGTCTACTTATCAATCTTTTTGTTGCCAAATGAAATAATTCCAAATTGGGAAATAATTTCCAATCTCCTTTATGCTGATGATGCTGTACTGTTTTTACAAAAATTGATTTGAAGCAGATGCTTCCTACGTTTGCTGAGTTATCTCCAGAAAAAAGGCTCAAAATGGAAAGATTTTTTTTGGAGGAAATCAAGATTATGGTGCTTGCAATAACTTAATACAACAAGTATTCAAGTATTTAGGTAGTGTTTTTCATGTCATTGGTACATATAAATCCCATGTTGTCAGCCCTCCCAGGTAAATCAGACAGGAAACAGGATTACAAGAGCTAATTCTGCTTTATGATAAGGCTATATTAACATAGTTTTGCAAGTCTGAAGGTATAAACTTCCATATTTAATTGCCCAATCCTTTAAGTAAGGTCCTTCCTAAGTTTGTTTCTCTGTTAAGCAATTGTGGGCTCCTTTCAGAGCAAGGAGCCCACAATTGCTTAACAGTCAGAGAAACAAATTTAGGAAGGATCTGACTTAATTGATTGACCAATGACATGTCTGGTCGTTTCCTAGGCAGTATCTCTTGCTCTCATCCCTGAAGGTAATTCTCGCTTTCCATTACACATGCCAACTACATTGCAAATTTCAAGTACCCATGTCAATGGCATTATCAAGCAGGTGAGCTGTGAATGCACATGAGCCAATCTTAAGGTCCATGTTGAAGATAAAAACAGGAGAGTGGGGGGAGATGGAGGGAGGGGGAAAGAGATGGGAGGGAGATTGATTTTAATATAGGTAACAGATAAAGATGGACAATTGAAGGAGTAATTTGGAACTTTTTATAAGTGAGGAAAAGGTCACACTGGAATACTGTAACTATCCATGAAGTAGAATGTTATAGGTTATATGAGTTTCCATCTTCTAGATCTTGATTTTGTGGACCTGAATAAATATACTTTGCTGGTTGTTAACTGGCAGTCTAATGACTGTTACAGTTTGCATGAGACACAATCTCTTCTTCTCTCAGTTCCCACCCAATGTGAAATACAGTTTGTCTTCATCTGTTTCTGTTTCCTGTCTCAATAATTTAGTCTCTCACATGCCAATTTTCTTCATCAGTCAATGGCAACAACTCATTCTGAACTCTTTCATAAATTGCCCAGAGGTCTGTAAAAATACATCAAGAAACAGAGTGAAATGAATAAGAGATATGTTTTTGTTTTGGTAAAAAGGATCCTGACACCAAATACTTGCAGCTAACTGGTTTTACAAATGGTTGCTTCCACATTTTGCAGAAATGATACAAAGATTATATGAGCAGGGATTCAGGCCAATTTTTAAACATCTCTTTACTGGCCAAAAAATGAAATGCAGAGAGAGAGAGAGAGAGAGATTTAATGATCGTTTTAACTTTCCATTAGCATGACTAATGAGCAGAGAAAATGAGCAGAAACTGAAGGATAAAAATTACTGTTGAAATGCAAAATTGCCACAAAATTGTATGTAGAGTAAAAGGAAAAAAGAATTGTAGTCTACCCTGATATGTTTGCATGGATTCCATGAACCTTAAAAAATGCAGCTTAAAATTCTTGTACAAAATCAATGTTGGTTTAGAATTGGCTAAAGGTTTAACAGCGATACAAGCCCGCAATCATAAACAATAATGTTGAAAGGATCCTGAATCGTTTTGCTTCAATTGCTTATAGTTTGTTAGGCAAAACCTTTCAATAGCTTGAATACTATTTTCTCATTGATACATAAGGTTGTTGTTGTTTTTTAATCAAGAAATAATGAAGTTATTCCCAGTAGTTTCTCACTAAGAAACAAAACCATGTCAGTATGATCACCTTTAATGTTTAATTAGTGGGGATGCCTTGAAAGGGGAGAATAATGAAATAGCAACTATAATAATTTTCCATCTCTCCTCATAAGCAGAGCCTTTAAATTCTACCTGCAAGCAATATAAGGGAGAAGCTAACACTAACTATATATTATTGATTAGATAAAAGTCAAGAATAATATTCTCAACCAAATGCCTAGCCAAGCTTCAGCTGATTGCTTTCACTCTTTTGGACACTATTTTTAGAGCAGTCATATTATCTGCAAACTTATGATCAGGCCAGCTAGGATCTACTCTTTCCAGTTGATTGATCCAGTGGTGGTGATGAGTTTATCCATATTTCAGCTACCTTGTTATACAGCACACGTTACGCATAGCTCCTTCTGTCTGGAAGTTGGGTCTTCCAAATTGAATTGTATATAGAAATAGATGCACTTTCAGTTGAACCCTCAGGGTCTTTGGCTTTTGTGTGAAAGTCATCAGTAATGAATCCTTCTTGTAGAAATGGCCAAACATTGAGGCTAGGGAAAATTGGCTTACCACCTGTTTCCATGGGAGGCCTTACAGATGATACTCCATGAAATGCGATCCATGGGTTACCTTTATACTGAGTGGCAACAAATAATTTAAAAAAAATATTGTTGGGGGGAAACACAGCATCCTGGCTTCTTCTGAGCATATAGTCAAGTCTGAAGATACTTTTTTTCTGTGTTAACAATTCAGTCTGAATTATCTTTTGATAGGAATCAGGGGGGGGAATCATTTCTGAAATTCTAGCTTTTCCCAATCAGTTGCTCTCTCAATATACTTGCCCAAAACTTTCTGAAGCTTCTAGAAGTTCTGGATGGTTAGTAATCCCAACAAAACTGAAAAACACCAGGCTGGGAAAGACTGAAATACTGATTATTTGTTAGAAACCTCTAATATTGCTGAGGAGTACTAGGGAACAGTGAATAGATAAATCTATTGATTTGTCCATTTATTTATTTACATGATTTGCATACCACTCCAATCATAACACTGTGGACAATTTGCCTAGGCTGAAACAACCATAAAATCTTAAACCACTAAAAATAAAAGATAGATTCACTCAGCCAGGAATACATGATGCTAGAATCCTTAATTCTGGAGACTGGGTAGTTTCCCCCTCCCATTTCTCTCTTGAATGTTAATAGGAGGGGTCCTCTTTACATTAAGGAACCATCTGTTCCATAGGGGTAGGATAGATGTCAGGAAGGAAAGCTGTTCCTTTAGTTTTATGGCATGTTTTATACAACATAACTTAAAAGCATAGACTGGGTAGATTGTATTTGAGCAGATAGGACCAAAGCTCTGAAGGACTTTATTGGTAATAACCAGCATTTTGAATTGTATTCTGAAACCTTTATTCTGTGGTCTAATCTAGCAGGGGGTGTTTTATGCCTGTAAAGGTTGGCATCTTCTTCTGGTGCTTAGAAGGCCTTATAGCTGATAATTATTACTCCCCCATATCATATAATAGAGAAGAAACCTGAAGAAAAGTGTAATGGATTGACTTTAATGTATGTTCTGCTTAGTCATTGTGCTAAATTAGTTGAAGCCTGAGCAGGCCCAGACTGCCTGTCTCTGGAGATCCTTAGTGCGAGAAATTGTCGATTGCCCATTGTCTGCCACCTAGGGGCTGTTTGTATATAAGCCTGTTGTGCAAGCAGTCTTTGATGCTTCTGTAGTGCTATTGCTTGCTGACCAGTATGTGTATGTGCTGTCTACAATAAACCTGCTCGTGTTTATACAACCTGACTCTTCAATGTCTTCAGAACCAAGAACACAACAAAAAGGACAAATGTATTGTTAAATGAGTAAGTTACAGGTTTGAAGCTATAGGGCAAATGTATCATTATCTATAAGAGATAATTAGGTTTGTTTTCTTTACTGGTTCAACACTGAATGCAAAGCTTGGTACAGATTGCTTATTTGTTGCTCATGTTTTGTGCAAAGATCAGTGGAAAATACTTCAAATTTTGTAACAAAATATTTACGTTCTTTCTAGAGAACAGATTTAGACAGATTCTTGTTATTATTACCAGCTTTTATCCATCCTCTGCAAGATGAAAGCCTCTTATAGATTAAAATTTATAAGATATAATCTACCATGCTGATCTTCTTACAAATATGTGTTTCTCATCTTCCAATCTAGGACTAAGAGAGAGTGACTGTTTTAAAGGTTGTTTCCAGGCTTAAGAGAGTAGAACCTGCTCTCATTATTCCTAATCCAGCCTGTTCACTGCCACCACATCACACTGCCTCTCGTTATTTATAAATATGTATGTATAACACATTACAAAATATAATTACAAACTTATATGGAAGGGTGAGGTTTCATGTGTGGCTGTATAGGCATACAAGATATATTATAGGTATGACCTTGAAAGATTCCTAAGCAAGAAATCTCTTTAGCTGCTATATTTCACTTTTATCAAAATTAATGACTGCCTGTGAGAGGCAATACAATTTTAGTAGATCATTGAAGATACAATAAAATCATGGAGTGCTCTTGGTAGCGGTATCAAATAGAAAATTGACAAAACATCTGCCCCTATTGAATTTAATTCATTGTTCCTGCTGGTCCCCTTGGCACTAGGAAAGAACAAAACTGCTGAGAAAAGCTGCTATACAGTTGAAGCATAATGCTTAAGGAAGTTAGCTCCAGTCCTATTTTGCTTTCAGGGGAATGAAGAAATTGCTTAGCATGATCTTCCCTAGCCTGGTGTTTTCAAGAGACGATGAGGTGCTATTTCTGAGACTTGCAGCACCAATAAATGTGAAAGGCATCTGGCACATTAAGTCCTTATGAAAACTATGGAAATGGTTTGGTATATGGGATGACAGAGCCAGATGCAAAACAGTGGCTCTTCTACCTAGTGGAGTGATTCCCCTTTAGAACTATAAACTGCACCTGTTTTTTTAAAAATAGATCTTTAGTTTAAACCTCAGGGTAATGGGTCAACATCAGAAAAACTAAGCCATAGTTTTCTTCAGGCATTTGGAAGAGACCAGTGCTATGTTTGGAAATTATCTACTTGCCTAATTTTAAAAAAAAGCCATAGGGCCTTGTGAAAAGCAAACTCATCAGTTTGCTTCTGGGAAATGTAGCATCTCCATAAGAGAAGCCATTTTGTGAGAGGCCATAGCATGCTTTCAAAAATCCAGATGGGCTTTCTTGCACATTAACTAAATCTCCTGCAACCGATAAATTGATCTGAACCCAGAGCAACATCATTAAATAAATATATATACTGTAGGGAAAATAATGAGCGCTTCAGCAGAAATAGTAAATTTCTAAGCAGGGACTTGGCCTTGACTTCTGAAAAATAAAACCTTTCAATGGTAAGCTCCTGGAGGATTTCAAAAATCTTCATATTTCCATTCAGAGAAAACCACCAGAAGATCAATCCATTCCAAAGTAGAATTAAATTCTGTGGCAGGGAGAATATGATCCAATATTCGATATGACCTTCAGAGTGCCAGAGATCCCTGCCTCCTTCAGTAGAATGAGTAAGACACAGCAGGCTAGCACACAACATTTTGATGAGTCAAAGTAGCACCCATTTCTCTTAAAAGGGAGAGCCTTATGAAGCTATCAGGGAGGAATCTTACTCATCTGATTAGAGTGTAGAGGAATATGAAGATGCAGGTAATCCTCGGTGTATGACCACAACGGAACCTAAAAATTCTGTTGCTAACAGAAAAAGTAATTAAGTCAACTTGCCGCATTTTATGACTTATCTTGTCTCAGTTAATATGTGAATCACTGCAGCTAAGTTAGTGGCTCAGTTGTTAAGTGAATCTAGCTTCTCCATTGACTTTGCTTGTCAGAAGGTATCAAAAGGAGATCACATGACCCCAGGACTTGCAAGTGTCATAAATATGAGTCAGTTACCAAGTGTCTGAATTTTGATCATGTGACCCTGGAGATGCTGCAATGGTTGTAAGTGTGAAAAATGGCCATAAGTCACCATTTTTTGCACTGTTGTGACTTTGAATGGTCACTAAATGGACTATTGAAAGCAGAGGACTACCTGTATGTTATATATAAAAGAGGTCTCCAACCTTGATCCCTTTAAGGCTTGCGGACTTCAACTCCCAGAATTTCTCAGCCACCTATGCTAGCTGAGGAATTCTGAAAGTTCAAATCTCATGTAATATCTGTAATTAGGAATCTGTAATTAGGAAAACTTTTGAAAAACTAGTGATGGTTCGCCTGAAAACCATCGCAAACCAACTACTACAAATAAAATTATTATTAATATTATTATTACTAGACCCCTTGCAATTTGCCTACCGAGCAAACAGATTGGCTGATGATGCTGTTAAAATGGCTCTACACTACATGCTTCAACATCTTGATTTCCCAAGGACATATTCCCCAGGAGTCCTTTTTGTGTACTTCAGTTCTGCATTCAATACCATCATTTCAGATATTCTTTTAACCAAACTGATTCAGCTAAATAAATGTACCTGGCCACACCTGCAAATGGACCATAAGCTTTCAAATAGACAGAAAGCAGCAGGTGAAGCTAGGCAAAATAACATCAAATACCTGTACAATCAGTATAGGAGGCCCTGGAAGCTGTGTGTTCTCTCCACTTCTCTTCTCCCTATATAGCAACGACTACATCTCGAAGGACCCCTCTGTCAAAACACTAAAATTTGCAGATGATACATCAGTGATTGGCCTCATTCAAGACAATGATAAATCTGCCTACAGATGGGAAATTGAACAACTAGCCTTGTCACCAGAACAATCTTGAACTGAACTTACTCAAAATTGTAGAAATGATAGTTGATTTTAGGAGAAACCCTTTTATCACCTCTCACAATATTAAACAATACAGTATCAATAATAGAGACCTTCAAATTTCTAGGTTCTGTAATATCCCAAGATCTAAAATGATCAGCTAACATCAAAAATGTCATAAAAAGCACAACAAAGAATGTTCTTTCTGAGAAAACTCAGAAAGCTCAGACTGCCCAAGGAACTGCCGACACAGTTCTACAAAGGAATCATTGAGTTCGTAATCTGCTCCTCAATAACTGTCTGGTTTGGCACTGCAACCAAACAAGATAAACACAGACTTCAAAGGATAATTAGAACTCCAGAAAAAAATAATTGCTGCAAATCTCACTTCCATTGAAGACCTGTACACGAAAGAAGCCAGAAAGAGGGCTGTGAAAATAATTCACAACCCCTCACACCCTGGACATAATCTGTTTCAACTTCTTCCCCATGGACGCTGCTACAGGGCATTGCAAACCAAAACAAGCAGACACAAGAACAGTTTCTTCCCCCATGCCATTAATCTGCTAGACAACTAACTTCCACAACACTGTTACATTATCTAGTAGGAATATATAATCATTACCCTTCTCATCTTTCCTATTACCTATTCTCTTATTTGTATGGCAATTAACTTGTTGCTTACATCTTACAATATATAATAGTTGTTTCACATAGTATCATTGATTTGTAGATTGATTATTGGTATTTCTATGACTGTCCTAAACCTATCATAGCAATGTATGTATGGCATGATGGTGTGTTTATGACATGGTGAATGTACTTATAAAATAATGACATGATAAATATACTTTATGATTATGAATGTATTTTATGATTAGGATCGTGGTTTGTTGATTGCAACTTATATGTACATGACATGAATCAGAATCAGAATCAGAATTTTTATTTGGCCAAGTGTGTCCAGACAAACAAGGAATTTGTCTTCAGTGAGCATGCTCAATACATACATACATACATAAACAACTGTGATTACAGCAAGGATATGATCAAAGATACATTCATGACAATTTGAGTATATAAGCATAATTACAATCATTTGCGTATGTAAATATACATATATATACATATGCAGAATCATGATCATGATCATTTGTATATATAGACATAGTCATTGTATTTATAGGCATAATCAGTTGTGTATATAAGCATAAGATACGTTCATAGTCAAAGTAGGTATAAGCTGCAATTGACAAATCAAAATCCCAATCCCAATCATGAACACAATTCGTAATTGTAAGTACATTCATCATGCCATCATGTATAAAGTGCGGACATCATATCACAGAAACCCATTTCATCCTGTCACAAAGACACCCTCTGTATTAACACTGTCATGTAAGTTAGCTTATTTAGTAGGTTGATGACATGAGGGAGGAAACTGACCTTGTGTTTAGTTGTTTTGGTTGTTTTGATGAATGTGCTTTATGATTATGACTATATCTTATGATTGTAATCACAGTTTGTCAATTGTAGCTTGTATGTAAGTATAGATCATGTACACTGAAGACAAATTCCTTGTGTGTCCAGACACACTTAGCCAATAAATTCTAATTCTAAATACATTCTAATTCTAAAACCCCTTTTGCAGTATCATGTGAGATGGTACTATATATCTGGTGCCACAAAAGATAAAACATTATAACCAAAAGGCCACTGTCCTCTACAGGCACTGACTCAAGTTGTTTATGAGAGAAAGAGAGACCACCTAAGCAACCTTGCAAGATGTGACTTCTGTCATCTCACTAAGACTTGATTCGCTAGTGTTCAATTCAGAACAAATCTGAGGGTTTTTTAAAGTCTTTCATTGTCCCACAAATTCTTCACTGCAGTTCAAAAGATGCTTTTCCAGCTCACTCTTCTCCCAAAGAATCCACATCACTGAAAACAGGACTTCTGGGTAAGATTTTGAGTATGCAGTGAAAGCAGAATAATACTGCAGTGTCACCACTCTTACTACAGCAGTGTAAGATCCAACATGAGCTCTTACCCTATGTGGTTATATTAATTCCCTGCCTTCTGCTAACAGCATTTCAGGTGTTTCCTCAAATGTTCTTCTTTAGGGAACCAAGGAGATTCTCTCAGTGAATAGGAAGAGTTCACGGAGAAACAATCCTATCCTATTATATTCTAGGATGCAACTAAAGCACTCATTTCATTTATTAAATTTGTATACCGCCCTTCTCCCCGAATGGGACTGTTCATCATAGCCTAAGGAAATTCCCTATCCGCCTTTGTAATTCAAGAAGGTTCATTGAGTGTCTGAGACAGATTTAGATATGAAGGCTAATGATACTGATCACTTCTATAGCAGTCAGAATGATCTGATGATGAGAAACTATCACAGAGAGTTTTCTCTCTTGAAGGTGGGAAAACACAGTCTTGATCTAGTTATCTAGGTAAACATAGGACATTATTAAGCAGATTATTTGGATCTCAAGTCAGCTGTTTATTTTTTTTTAGTTTTCTTCAGAAATTCAAGATGACAGAGCCCTTTCCTTCAGCTCTTGTATATGTATTTATATTTTTTTCTGCTTTCTTTGCTAATATTTCAGCTCTCCTTCAGATATTAAAGCACTAGAAATCTGGACAAAAAAGTGCTTTTGAGAGGTGAAGGCAATTCTAAATGGAACCATTAGAATGCTATTAAAAAGAGAATGTACCAGCAAACCATCTTCTTCAAAGAATTTTTAAAATGTTTGAAATGAGGAAAGAAAAAAAAGCAAGTTCAATGGGCTAGCATTTATTCCAGATTATTTCAAATTGTTGTTTGCAATGATTTAACCCAAAATGCATACACAAAGTGAGAGAGAAAGCAAGAAAGGCAAACATAAATGAATCTGATTCATTAAAATAAGCTATTGAGTGAGATTGGGAGGAAGTGAAGCGTTTTTGCTGCGATGACCTGCAGCAGTAATACTCGATGTGACTTTACTGATTGTCTGCTGCATATTCTCCTGGCTAGAAATATAATTAACTATTCTGTCAGACTCACTAGAAGGATCAGCTTGCCAACATTTTCTCAAATTGATGCTTTGGTTGCTTAGGAGAAAGGGAAGCTAAACCGAAACAAGTATGTGCCTTGCAGGACAAATAAAAAGGAAGATCACATGTATTGTGGTTCTTCAAGCATTTTTGGAGAGTAGGGCTCTGAAGGCTTAGCCCATCAGAAGAAGAACTTATTTAACAGGGTCCATTTTTAAAATCAGTGTAACAGAACTGATTAACATAGGCATGACAGTGGCTTCTAGTACAGAGTGCGGTTCAGATAAATCATTAGGCAAATTGGTTGAAAATATCACTTGATGCCACTTATCATTTACAACTAAAATGACAGTTTAGCTTGTCCTAATCTGATGCCTTGCAGATGAGTTGGAACAGCTGCTGCTTTAATTCCTAGCTGTTGGGTAAGGTGGGGACAATGGGAGGAATATTTTCAATATGCGTGGTAGTGTCATGTTAGGGAAAGCCTCTCTAAACTTTGCCCTTCATGTAATTCAATTAGTCAATTTCTTTGTCTCTTTTTTAAGCAACAAGACATGGCTTGGGTTTATTTAAGATGGAAAGTATTTAAACGTAATTCAAACTTGTTCACCTACATGTTTACAAGTTATGGTTATTGATTGATATATTTATGATGCTCTGACATATGGACTATGGCTTAATATCTTGAAAGTCTTGTTACTTGGAAATTCTTCCTTTCAATGTATTCCTCTGATGAGCTGAACAATCAGGAAATTTCTGTAGTTAAGCCAAGAAACACTAGGAAAGCAATATTACCTTAAAAGCTGTTTGGTTGAAACTCGGTGCTGATGTAGCATCTTGTCCTCAATCCTCCATGATGGACAATTTTTCTTCTCATCTGTAGTGGCTAGCAATAGTAGCACATCTGTTAATAATAATAATAATAATAATAATAAGAAAAATAATGACAATAAATCATGCCCTTCATCCTCGCAGCGACATTGACAGACTCTACCTACCAAGACAAATAG
>JANHFO010004871.1:20678-31320 GCA_032468095.1 Pareas carinatus | reverse complement strand
TTGCAAGATTGAGGTGGCTGGACAGAGACTATTCTTTGCCAAGCTGCGTCCTCCTCCCCCAAAGATGTTAAAGCTCCTTATTTGGGCAGTTGCTCAGATGACGCCGCCCACGTCCCCCCCCCTTGCTCTTCTCCCCCCACTGCTACACGCATTGTTTCCTCTGGGCGGAGGAAAGCGGCATCCAAGCGGCGTCCTCCTCCCCTCCAAAGATTTTGAGGCTTTCTCCCTCCTCCTCCTCCTTTTCTCTTACTTGGTTTGCTGCGGAGACGGCGTGGCCCACCCCTGGAGCAAAGTTGGCTGGACTCTCGTGCTTTTGGTGCCTGGTGATAGGGTCACGGTCCAGGCTTCGCTCTAGGCGTGTGCCTTGCTGGCTCTGCAAGGAGCGGGAACTTCATCGCTACCATCTGCCAGGTGCATCAAAAAACAGAAATAAATGTTCAGATTTTCCCATGGCCCACAGGTGGCCGACCTCTGTTTTAGCACAAGTTTCCAAAACTTTTTGACTGTTGAGTCTGTTCGTTAAAAAAAAAAAAAAATCTGGAAACTCTGGCCAAGAGCCAAAATTGTAGGCTACTTTCAAGAGAATGTTTACCCCCTTAATCTCTCATGAGCCCCATAATCCTGGGTTCCATGGAATACAGTTTGAAAAGCCCTGCATCTAAGATTGCACAACCGGAGGCTTGAAGGACAAAATATGCTGGTGCTTCTGATAATTCAGAAGCCGCCTGGGGGAGAGTTGTAGGGGTCGTGCATCATGAACCCCACAACCTGCATAAAACAAAATAACCTGTCATAAACATTTCTAGAAGCTATGGGGACACCTCCCTATTTAGTTTCTACCTTGAGGAGGAAATGTTGATGCACCTATTAAAGCTCCTCTTAACTGTGTTACCTATATTGGTTTTGTCCAATCAAGTAGTCTTCTGATGTGTTGCATTTCTCAGACGGCAGAAGTCACGTTGGCTTTGAATTCCAGACACTGCAGGCCCATTTCATTGTACAATGCCAAGTTTGGATAGCTGGTGAAACTTGTGGACTAAAGATATAACAAAATAATTCATTCCAATGTATGTCTCAGCTAGACTTTGCTTTCAGAAGATATCTGAATATTTAATTTATTAAACCTGCATTCCTTTGCATCTTTCTCTTCTTTTGATAGTTTCAGTTACTATAGTTAACTGCTTAGGATCAATATGCAGTGAGTTTTCTATTATGAGGTTGCTGTTAGTTTCAACTCTAAATTCCTTCAGAAAAGTCATGCTTAGCCTTGATTCCTGCAGGAATTCACTTCGTCAGCTGACTTCTGTAAAGGCTTGCTCATTATATACATTAAACGGATAAATCCATTCCCTGAACATCTGTCTTCATGGTTACTCCAAATGCTATTAGTAATAATAAATCAAAATATAGCCTAGATTGGTTGGCATAATGGACAAAACCAGCTTTGCTGTAGTGCCTTCATGTCTTACACAAAGACTTAAAAATAGATTTTGCAGTAGCTAAGCATAAACACTGAGAACTGCTATCATCCAAATTTAGTACCTGGTAAAGCTGAATTTTCCAACCTATATATATATTATTAGATGACAACAAAGAGTTATGGTTTTGTAGTTAAATATTAAAGGCATCAATGTACTATTAAATTGTACTTTTAAAAAAAAATCTGGAATATGTTTGCTTCTTCACTGGCAAAAAGAAAAGACTGGAAAATATGAACCTTTGCTGTAAATTTGTAATTTGTTTAAAAACAGTTATAGTGATGATGATAAAAATGCTATCGTGATATCTACTGTATATTGAAGTACTATAGTGCTACTTTTCTTTCCTCTGTTTATATCCAGACTAGATTGCTAGCTTTATTAGGATTGGTATACTTTATTTTTTTGGAATTTCATTTTTGTGTAGGCATAAGACGAACAATAAAAATACTTAATAATAAATGGGGGAGACTCCCCACAAAACACCATTCGTGTTTTCTATATCCTTTGCTGTTTCTATATTCTTTCCTATTGTTTGTCTGGATTTTTGCCATCTAGATACAGTAGCCTGGTTTTCTAAAGGTAGAGAAATTGACAAAACATAGTCATAACATTGAATCTTCTCTAACATGGTGGGTGGTAATGGATAGACAGATGTTCCTATAGGTTTTCAAACATTTTGGGGTTAATAATGTCTCAGCTCATAGTGTAGTTCTATTCATGGAAACCATTCCCTGAAGATTACATATGCTAGTTGCATAAGTATAATATAAAATTAATTACAATCACTACGATGGCACGCCTGATGAAAATATAGTAAAGTGCCATTTAAAATAAATTGAGAGAGTGTTTTTAGTGAGTGGGAAATCAGTGTGAATTCCCCACCACATTCTAGTTAATACCAACAACACTTCATCATGGAGTGAGACCTTGGGTTTTTTTTTTTAAAAAGATATTAATATTGTGTGTATGACAGAATTGCATTATAATTTATAATTTTCTGCCTCTTGGCTGTCTTGTGTTTGGAATGAAAAAGAAATCAGAGGAAGCTTAACATAATGTTGGGAAGGTTTGCCCTTTTATCATAAGGCAAATAAAGAAAGAACAGATCCATAAAGCAACAGGCTGGGTTTAATACAACTTTAATGATGTTCCGGAGTTTTACCTCCTCATTTCTGGTGCAACGTTCCAAACCACTTAGTGGCAAGGGAAGCTGCCTATTTTTGTTGTTCTGGCATCTGGACCCATGAAAGCTGTTAGGAAGATGGCCCATCACTGGCAGATTAAGAAATTAAGAAACATGCTGCACCTTCTGAGACTCCTCATTAGCCTATCAATCCCTCTCACTGATAAATAAATTGTTAGCATTGGTAGATCCTCATTAGAATGAGAAACCAATGCCCTACAAAGCCTCTCAGACATTGAAGTTATTTACAGGTAAGACAGATGAGATCCTGGAGCATTTTTCATGGGTGGCTTTACTGCTATTTTCTCAAGGATTCCTTGATGCTTGATCAAGAGGGACCTTCATTCACCCTTAAAATAAGCCCAGCATCAATGCTAATAGGTTGCGTTTTCCACCTAACTACCATTAGTATCCCTTTTGGTTTCTATACCTGAATGGTTTCCCCAATTACCTCTGCTATACTGGACTTATGTTTAAGTACAAGCTGCCAGAAATTCAGCATGGCAATCATACTGTAAATACCTAACGGCCTTGATACGTCTTTGCACTGAAAGCACAAGTGGTATGGCTGCTTCCTTTTAAAACTCAGTGAGTAGAAACATACTCCAGCTTCAATCTATGGTTGTTTTTGTTTTGTGTCTTCCTGCCGCAGTGTCTCTGTCCTTATGGTATTGGTCAAGTGGAGAGCATTATTCATCCTCTTGCAGATATGTTTCCAACTGTTAGTAGTCAATTTGCTACTTTTTCTCCGCTGTCTTCTACATTTCGAAAGTAATAATTTACGTTCTTAGCTGTAGTACTGGCTTTACCTTGTTTCAACCTTCGTATATCTAACACTCTTTTTATTACTTCATTTTCTCAGCTTATTATTCTATTTTATGACCTGTGGTTACAACAGCAAACTTATTTACTTTGGATGGAAGAGAAATATGGATAAATGCATGGATAAATTAGGGGTGTATTTCAAAATGGCATTCTCCAATATCCACACATTCTCTGGTCCCTGAATGATAGCAAAGCTTAAACTAGCCAAGGATCCAAGGAAACTGTGCATACAATAGATTAGTACTTGTGGGCTGGGTTCACATGTAGCCTCTTGAAGTCAGCTTCTGAAGCCTCCCAAAAACATGAGAAAATGGGGCATGCTATCTTGCTCTCTTTAGAGGCTGCAAGGTCATGCAAGAACAGTTTTGGAAGTCTCTAGGTTTCATGCCACTCAGATAGGCATTTCAAGAAATATTTACAATTATGTACTTATTAAATAATAATTTAATTTACTTTAATTCCATTTGTAACTAATTGTGTTCTCTCTGTCTCTCTCTGTCTCTGTCTCTGTCTCTCTCTCTCTATCTCTCTCGCTCGCTCTCTCTGAGAAAGAGACATGCCAGCAAAAACAAGGTAGTCATTTTCAGATTTTTGACATACCAAGTGCAAAACATTCATCACTGTGTTCTCCCTGATCCAGAAAAGCCCTAATAAAAATTAATATCAATCAGGTTTAGTGTTAGCAAAAGCTACTGAGGTGTACAAATGTCCTGGACACCATCAGGACCAAAAAGAACATTCCAGGAAGAGTTAGGTTAGGTTAAGCGTTCACAAGACAGCTGAACAGGATCTCTGCTCTCAACCTTCACCTCTGCTTGCTACTGACTGTAGATTTAATGAAGTTCTCTTTATTCTGTCTAAATTAGCAGATTCCTTTTTGGTTGAGAAGTGCAAAACCTAGCAGAGACCTCTTCAGATGAAGTGAAAGCTATATCCTCAGGTTGGGATAATAAAATCAGGAATGTTGAGGTTTGGTGTATCTTGTGGTTCATTGTACTTAAAATCATCTTCAGGTCGTTCCCTCCTAATACCGAAGGCATTCCAATATAGCGATCTGACGTGCGTACTTAGCATGCTGCTATTTATACTCAACATATGGATTTTTTAAAAAGGCAACCATAGTCAAAATATGGTTTACATTTCTGCCTAGGTTTTCCTTTCCACTTTAAATTTTAACTTGAATGCCTGCACAAAGCTATGCTTGCTTGTCAGTCTGAAAGTGATTTGAAATGCAGCCTTTCTTTCCTAGTTGTCATTTCTTCTGAGTGAATGTTCACTTAGAGAAAAATCACTTATACAAACACTTGTAACTTACTTTCAGTTTAATACTGATTTCTCAAACTGTACTTGGGAATATTTATGACAGCTATGACATTTAATCAATTTAATTAGATAGATGAATAGATTTTTTTCCCTATTAAAAAGCTTAATAGGTATTAATTAATCAGGCAGAATGTTTTTATAACATATATAACCAGAGAAAAATATATCTGTATATCATTTTTATATAGGTTCTAATTAAAAAAATGGCAACATGTACCAGTATCAGAGTCCTTATCCTGTTCTCAGTCTCTCTCAGAAAGGAATGATTTTCTAAAATAAGGCTTTACAAGTATGCTGCTGACTTCAGAAATAGTTTTTTTTCTTCACACTTGTGCTAATTTAATTAATAGATGAATCCGCTAATTGATTATAATATACAGAGTCAATCAATTTGTATTCTATTAATCAGATTTCAGTTCTCATATTAGAGTAGCAGCATAAACATTTGTAAACTAAAAATAAAGCTTCATTACATTTGAAAAAGTTGGAAAACTAGTTGTGTATATCACAACTAAACAGCACCATGTATAGAACTCGGCAGCATTTCCCCCATCACTTTTAATTCAGCTGGATGAAAAAAGTATTTGCTTGATCTTTCAAAGGAGAAGATAGCTTTAATCCAATGTCCATAGGGGGAGCATGGACTTAGTGGTCAAGGGTTGTATAAATGTCCTCTGCTCCAGCGCTTCGCGGCCTCCCTGGCTGCCCTTCCATTTAATCCCAAAGGAGGCCATTAATGGGAATTCCTTCCCCTTGAACACTGCGAAGTGCAACTCAGTGGGGAGAAAAGTCAGGTCTTACACTTAGGCAGGGGAAAGTGCACAGATCTAGAATAGATGGTACCTGACTCAGTATCTGTAATTGTGAGAGGAAAGGAGGAGTCCTTGTGAACAGCCACTTAAGTATGGGCCAGCAAGTGCTGCTGCAACTGCCCCAAAAGCCAACACCGTTTTAGCTTGCATAAACAGAAGGACAGTATCAACATCGCCTGAAGTGATCGTACCAGTTTATGATACACTGGTAAGAACACATTTAGAATACGTCATCCAGTTCTGGTCACCCCAATACAGAAAAGATGTTGAGGCTCTAGAAAGAGTTTGGAGAAGTGCAGCAAAGATGGTAAGGTGTCTGGACGAGAAACTGCACAATGAACCGTTGCCGGAACTAGGCATTTCTAGCCTTGACTTGGGGTGACAGGATAGCATTCTTCCAATTCTCAAGGGGCTGTTGCAGAGAAGAGACCTATTCTCCAAAGCACTCAACGGCAGGACAAGAAATAAGAGATAGAAGATTATTAAAGAGAGACCTAGAACTAAGGAGACATTTCCTGACAGAACAATTAATCAGTGAATGTCTTGCCTCCAGAAGTTGTGGATGCTCCATCACTGCGAGGTTTTCAAGAACAGTTTGGACAATCATTTGTCTTAAATCGTGTAGGGTTTCCTGCTTGCGCAGCGGCTTGGACTAGAAAGCCTCCTGTTGTTCTGTGACTTCTATGTTTCCTTCTGGCATTTTCCAATTAGCAAAAGCTGCCAGGAAATTTTCAGATGGATGGAAATATATTTAATAAGAAAAGCAGTAACTGAAGTTACCCACTCTAATCGTAGCTGAGGAATATATAATTGCCTACTCTTCCAAGGATTGTAATTTGCCAAAACTGTTTTGATTTGACACTGAGTGAATGCTGAAGCTTCGTGGATTAAATGGACTGAGCTGGCATGCAAAGCTGTCACTGACTTGGTCAACATGACTGACTGTTGTCAACTTGTGAACTATTCTTCTAAACCAATGGGAAACTCAATGAAATTAACCAGAGAAGAGAGGTGTGTCTAATTAAGAGCAACAAAATGTCCAGTCAGGTGTCCCATTAAAGATGGGTTTGACCAGGAAAAGCATTTGGTACAGCCTTCAGGGTCAACTCATTGTCAATATCTCCACAGAAAAACTCCTGAAATGAAAAGAGACTACAAGTATATCTTTTGAAGCAAAAAAACGAGAGAGGGGGGGGGGGGCTGGGGCTAAGGACTGAGATCTATTTTGGCATTATTCCTAAAGCTTTACCATAAGATAGAAATTCTGTATCCATTCACAGCCTGGGTCCACCATACTCACCAATTTATTTGAGTGCCTGGTTGTTTTGAATACTGAGGTCAGATATTTGCTGACCTTTAGTTGAAACTGGATAAAGCTCTGGAAATGCCCACATCTCACCCTTGTTCACAAAGGCAGGTATTGAATAGTAGTGCCAATCTTAGCTTCACTTTTCATCTAGGTCAAATCAGCCCTCATTCTCAGCTACTGTAGGTCAGTAATAATTATATTTTGAAAAGGGAGTAAGATTAGTTTTACCAACAAAGACCATCAACCTCCTCAACATAAGACATAAACTGTATGCTAGGAAACTTTGTTGGAAACCTGAACATTGCCTGGAGCAGGGGAACACTCTGGCAGAAAGAGAAAAAACAGGCTTTAGAACAGAACATTCAGCTGTTGGTTTTACAGCACAAAATGATAAAATATACTAGCAAACCCAAAGCTATGTTAATGGTGCATTTGTTGATTTGAGCTGCGCCTTTGATTCCGTCTCTGGAGGACAACTGTAAGATATGAGTAAGACTTCCACCACAGGAAAATGCTTGCTCCTACTTATTCACCAGTGATACAACAGTACAAGTCTATGATTAAAATGAAACTCTTTGGGATATCTTACAAATTGAATTGCAACTCAGAAACAAGGTTGTTATTAGCATTTAAATTCCCAAACTTCTATGTTCACTCCATAGTCAGATTCCAGCAAGACATAAAGTCTCATACCCTTGACTAACTTATAAAAGTTTACCAGCACTGCTCGATGTGCTCAATGTTATGATCCTGTCATAAATACCGCTGGATTAGGAGAGCATTGCAGACCCTCACTGACCCTGCACTAGGAATCATCTTCTGACTGACCACTTGATTATTAGAAGCAAAGACTATAATGTTTGCTTGAAGCCTCAAGGAGAAGAAAAACAATATCCAGGGCAACATCACTGAACAGGCTAAATCGGGGCTGTCCAACCTTGGCAACTGTAAGACTTGTGGACTTTAACTCCCCAAATTCCCCAGCCAGCCAGGCTAGCTGGAGAATTCTGGGAGTTGAAGTCCACAAATCTTAAAGGTGTCATGGTTGGACAGTCCAGGGTAAATGTTTTAAATATATTTTTGTAGTATTCTGTGCCTCAGGCAAAAGAAGATTCAAGCTGAAATGATAAGGCAGACAATATAGAGAAATACTTTGGTGCCTTGATTCTTTTCTGCAAAGGGAAAGAGTTTTGAACTTGCTGCTTTCACCAGCAAAACTCTTTAATTAAATCCAATCAATATTTCAATTACCACCCCTTAGAAATTATCCAGATCCAATTTCTGAAGATGGAGCATCAAGTCTGTAAATGTTTGCTGAATATAGTCTTCTGGCTAAAAACCTGTGCTTGGCAGGAGAAGTTTCAATCTTTGGTCAAAGCTTTTGTCTGGAGGCATGGCTCCTTCAATAATTGTCAGCAAATTCATTTTAGGCTGGAAGCCATTGTCTTGCATTAATGATGAGAGTCTTTGCTGTCTTTGGCTTATAATCAGGCCAGAGTGCTTCTGGAACAACAAGTCCTGCCTGGAAGGGAATGGCAAAATGAGCTGAAATTAGTAGCTAACAGGGTTAGCCTCTGGAGCCCCCGAAGTCTGAAATCGAGTCTACAGTCACTCTGGGACTGCCTGGCCATTGCACAACTTTTTCTCAGGTTCAGTTTAACATCTTTCCATCTGCTCTTTCTGAAGGCAGATTTAACAGAATCCTGTATGAGGAACGCACCTGCTCTACTTGATCAGTGGTGGTTTAACTGAAATATATCTTTTTCTGAAAACCTGCAGCAACTGTGGAAGTCATGGTCTATTAGACTGCACATTTCATAGAGATTTATTATAAAATTTGCAAGCTACCTCCATGAATTTTTATTACAAGCTTCCTCAAACAACCTGCAATTCTTTGCATTGGTGGTTAGGGTATAGCAGCAGATAAATGAGTCACTGGTAAAAAATAGCACTCCACTCCTCTCAGTATTTACAGTGAATAATCTACTTTTTTGATGCCATTTAGTATAGATGACTATGATCTGGACCAGAGATCCCCAACCTTGGTCCCTTTAAAGTTTGTGGATTTCACCTCTTAGAATTCCTCAGCCAGCTATGCTGAATGGGGAATTCTGGGAGTTGAAGTCCAAAAGCCTTAAAGGGACCAAGGTTGGGGATCTCTGACCTGGACAATAGCTTGTACAGCAGCCTATTTTAAATTGCTGGCCTTAATGAAGAACAATTTACTTATTAATTGAGTATTGCCATTTCTTGCACTGGATCCCAGAGAAGCTCTAAAATATCTGAGTTACAACATAGTTTTCATAGAAGTTTTAATGTTTAAACTTTTTTTTCAATTTTATCACTTTAAAAACCTTCTCAATTTCCCAATTACTATTTTATACAATTCTTAATTTAATCTCTAATTTTATATAGGTATTGCATCATTTCAATATATACAATTTAAATCCACAATCAATCCATATAATAATTAAAATCTTAAACTTATAATCTCACATAAACCACTTATTTCAGGTTGTCAATTTAAAATCTTATCTTTTAATTTAGCTTTGTTTCTATATCAAAGTTTATCTGATATGGATTATTATGGATTTAATATGAATTTGAAATGTACATGTAAAATTAAAAGGTTTATTAGGGAAACTTCGAATAATAATTAACCCTAGTATTTAAATGTTGTGAACATGGAACCGATGTAAAATGTGTGATTTAGAAAGATTAGATTTTTAACTTTTAAAGAGAGACTGGATGTAAACTAAGTTAAGCTGAGGAAATAAGAAGAGGAGCAGGAAGAAGGAGGAGGAGGAAAGTAAAAGGGGTAAAACAGAATAAGGAGTTAATTGATATGATTTTGTAACAAAATGAATTACTTGTTTTATATGATCACTTTTTCTTTCTTCTTTTTTCACTTTTTTGCTTTCTCTGTATGTTCGTTTAATATTGAAAATTTAAAAAAATATTTTCAAAAAGAGGAAGTTTTAATGTTTAAAATGCTTCCTAAATGTAAAAATGTTCTGAAACGTCATATTGGAATTATTATTATTATTATTATTATTATTCATATTTATATGCTGTCCTCTCCATAGACTCAGGGCGGCTTACAATAAACAATATAAAAAATTTACAGAGATATCAAACAAAGAATAAATAGATTGAAATTACAAGTAAGAAATAACTATAAATACACAAAAAACCACAATCATGCACCATGCATGCTTAGATCTCAAGTGATCAATAATCTCAAGCTTGCCGGAAAAGCCAGGTCTTCAAAGCTTTACAAAAAGCCACTAGGGTGGGGATGGTCCAGACCTCCGGCGATAATAGGTTCCAGAGAGCTGGAGCAACCACAGAGAAGGCCCTTCCTCATGGACCCGCCATCCGACATTGTTTGGTTGATGGGACTCGGAGAAGACCAACTCTGTGGGATCTCATAGGTCGCTGGGAGACGTGCGGCAGAAGGCGAACTCGCAAATAGCCTGGTCCCAAGCCATGTAGGGCTTTAAAGGTGATCACCAACACTTTGAATTGAGTCCGGAGACCAATAGGGAGCCAGTGTAGCTCACGGAGAATTGGTGTGATGTGGGTATACCTAGATAAATCCACAATAGCTCGCACGGCAGCATTATGGACTAACTGTAGTCTCCGAATAACCTTCAAGGGTAGCCCCATGTAAAGCGTGTTGCAGTAGTCTAATCGAGAGGTGACAAGG
>JANHFO010004870.1:46217-64870 GCA_032468095.1 Pareas carinatus | reverse complement strand
GTGCAGCTTAGCTGGGCTCCGGAGCTTCCCGTGCTGCTCAGCACTGCCCGCTGGCTGCTCCGCTCCCAGCTGGAGTCCTGGGGTTCCCCCTCATTATGCTCGTAATGCAAGACATCGCAGACCAAGTTACTCTCAATCCAAGGTTTTACTGTACTTTTAAAACTTGGAAAATTCACCAAAAAAAGGTGCCAGAACTCCGTCCCAGTGCATTCTATGAGCCAAAAAAAAGCACTATATCTGACATTCCCCTTCCCATTTCCATTATTAAGGTGAAGGAAATGCTTTCATTGAATACACTGAATTCACTTCAGAATAAGTACACCCAGTTTCTCCTTTACATTAATGGGAGGGTCAATTGATCAATTGATAGGGATGCAATGGCAAAAATATCTGTCTCATGCTTATTGGACAAAGGGACTGGAAGAATATTTCAGAAATCTTCTCTACCATAATTGTTTGAATCTTTCTCTCTCCTTCCCTTTCTCCCTCCTTCCCTCCCCTCTCTCTCCCTCTCTCCTTTCACACAAACACACACACATATATTCTCTTCTTCACTTGCTTTCTCTCCTCATCTGCCAATGGGGGAAAAAAGATACTGGGTGAAGTTATGCTTTCTTCCTTTTGCTCATTGGTGGGAATATCAACCTGTTAAACCTGTGGTTCCATAAGATCAATATTCCCATGGCTGAACAACAAAACTTTAGAAGAAATTGTAAGGGGAAGAAGGAGTAACCCTGAAGGACATGAAAAGGAACTGCTACCAAGGCAATGGCTAAATAAGAGAAACCTGAGTGCAGGGCAGAAATGTAACCTGAGTAAACAACTCAGGTAAGACCCTCCCTCACAAAGATAAAGGAAGGGAGATGGGAAGTGCATTCAGACATGCATGTTTTGCTATTATAAACTTACAATGTATATTGTGTTGGCCTGCATGATTTTGGTTTCCTAGACTGGTCTGCTTCCTCTGTTCCTCTGACAGTCACAGTGAAAAGGGCCCATGGAGATCCCAGTGATGGGACAGGAAGTGGGTCAATCTAGCATTGGGCCAACTGAAGACTAGCAGAGTGCTGACCTCTGAGGTGTCTTCTTCCATGAGACCTAGAACATCCACATAGAAAGTCTTCCCCTAATATATAGAATGGAAAACAATAGCATCATGCTAGAATACTTCAGACAGATTTCAGGTTTCTTCTGCAGTATGCTGGCAATGAGATGGAAGCTTCCTTGTGAGAAAATATTTGTGTTAAATGTTAAGAGGGGCGTTTTCACATCACAGCAACCAGGAGCTATGGATGAGCTCACGATTACATGTCCCCTATTCTCTCTTCCAAATCTTGTGGTCAGAATTTCTGACAGCAGTTGTTTCTGGAAACTGTTCGTGTTAAGCAATCCTGTTAGTTTCTCAGCTGCTGAGACAGTTGATTCACTGTGTGTCATAAGCCCATTTGGCATGGAGAAATATAAGATCCTGATACCTATTTGCAATGTTTCTGAATCATTAAGTACTCCGTAGTTACTCAAAGTCAATCTCATCTGAGTTCACTGGAACTTATTCTTAGCTAAACTAGATAATAATTCATAAAATCTTTTGGTCTAGCAATGTTATGATTCCAGCTTTGCCGCAGCACTTGCCCTGGTTCCAATCTGGACCCTTGAGATAAGTAGCGGATTTCCAGCTTTTGGCATGCAATGTGCTACGATGCAGCATGGAAGAGAGGAAGGGCCTTGGGCAGCAAGCCTCACCTAGACCCCTAGTTCTAGCCACTGAAGAATTCTTGTCTAATGAAAAGTCCCCAAGATTGGCTTTGTTGGAAACATGCAATAGCCAACTCCATGGAGTCATGCAAGCTGTGGTTGCTCTAACACTGGAGGCCTTTAAGAAGAAATTGGATCACCATTTTCCTGAAATGTTGAGCAGGGGGCTGGACTAAAAGTCCTCCAAAGTCCCTCCCAACTTTGTCATTTTGTTATATTCTTACCTTTCATTGACAGAAATGAAAACACGACTCCTGCTGTTGGGAGAAAGCTATTGGGTGTGCTGACCAACATGGTATATGGGCTGGAACACCACAGGAGGTATTTTCAATCAACTCACACTTAAAGGAGGTCATTGACAACTGAAGCTCATAAATAATTCCCTAAAGTGTTTTTAGGTGAGGAGTGTTAACACTTAAGCTATGGCTGGAGTCCAAATTGGGGAGCTAAATGAATGACATGCTTGCTCAAGATGGAATATGTGTTCCCTCTGCTTTTAACTCACCAGCATCAAACCAAATCAGCGAGATCTTTGCTCAAGAGCTATGGCCGTAATTAATACCTTTCAGTATATGACTGTAATGAAAATTAAAGTCGGCATCTCTGAGTAAGATGACTGAAGGTTGCTTTCCTCTTTTGAAACAGAGGTTCTGGATATTTGAACAGCTGAGAAATGCCCTTCTAACAAGCTTAACGCTTCCCCTCTTCACTGGGATGAGTCCTGCTGACCTATTTTCTTAATTATGAAGCACTGCTTCTTTCTCTGATGCCAATGTTCACTTTGATCATAGTCATAGTGAGTACTTGTGTGGTGAGTGGGCATCAGAGAAATACCTTCTCATAGGAGCCAAAATGACTTATTACCTTAGTAGGTGGCAAGTATATAGCCAAATATTTTCTGCAGAAAGGTGGGAAATAAATGTCAACAAATAAATGCAATTAGTTTGTCACCGTGTCTGGAAAACACATCTAGAGCTCTTCTGCCGACCTGTTTTACTTGGCGAAAAAAAGAGATGGAAATAAATTAATACAGCCGTGTAATTTAAGAGGACAGGATTTAAATCAAGGGCATCTTACTTATCTTCCCTATTTTATGCCAGTGATCCATCAAAGTTAGTCTCAAGAATGGATCACTGCTAGAGGAAGATGCTGATAAGTATTTGTTCTGGTGGTCCTTTTTTGCTATATAACAATACTATTCACACCAGTCACAAAGTTTTGTGGAACCATTTAGAATTCATGGATTGGTTTCAGTAAAGAAGCTGAAATTCAATCTTATCTCTTAGGAATCCGAGTGGCGCAGTGGCTAAAATGCAGTACTGCAGGCAAACTCTGCCCACACCCTGGCGTTTGATCCCGATAGACTCAAAGTTGAGTCAGTTTTCCATCCTTCCAAGGTTGGTAAATTGAGGACTCATATGCTGACATTGCAAGCCACCCAGAGAGTGCTGCAAAGCATTATGGGATGGCATATAAGTCTAAGTGCTATTGCTATCACTGAATTCAATGGAATTGAATGTTACTTTACTTTGGATGAATTGTGCCCTCCTGTGGTCATTAACAAGAAAGAAGCCATGTTTTAGTATGCATAAAACAGAATCATAGGGTTGGAAGGATCTTTTAGTTCAACCCCCTACTCGAGCAGGAGACACATGCAGAAAAGAAAGTTCATTTCTAAATACATAATTAAACAACGTAATGCCTTGTATTTTTATCAGTTACTTATGATTCTCACCAGAGAAATTAGCCAGTTGAAAACTTTAAAAATGGAAGGCAGGTGGTACTGTCTAACCTGCTTAAACCGTAGAGAAAGTTCTAAAATTGAACAAGTTATTTTCATTTATCCACCAATCTTTGTGGTTTAGTTACCAGACCCATCTACCTGGAAAGGTTGATTCAATGAAGACATTAAAGCCAATGGGCCCTAGCAGTTTTACACACATGCTGCAACAATATGACAAGCAGGGCAATGAACTTAGTGAATCCTGGGTTGGCCAACTCCTACTAGCAAGCTTGAAGTGGAAATGAAATGTGAACTAGGGACGTCACTATTACCTGTCCAGTAACTATATTCCATTGATCCTAAACATGTACCATTTGTAGGCTAGGCTCTTATCTGGTTAGCAAAGAAAGGAGACCAAAGTTTGAAAGACATTACTTGGAGCTTCTATGATGAGACTTTTCCTATGCAAACCTTCATGGAGGGTTGGGCAGACCCTGCAAGGAGCGGAGGTCATGAGATTTTGTCATTGTTTAAAAATATCGATAGTTGTTGGAAAGCAGACACTTGCGTAGGATGAGTTCCCTTCCCCTTTGGTAGACAATCTGTCTCTGTCCAGGCCAAGGGAAACAAGCCTCCCTTGTAAAGAAAGGAAGGGGTGTCTCTTAATTAGCCTTCTTCTTTGGCATTGCCCAATGTCAAGTATCTGGGTGACCATGGACAAGTTATGAATGGCTTAGACAAAGACTGAATCATGTCAAACGCTAATCAGGAGATGCCAGAAGCTGAAGCCAGTTAGCTCCCGCTTCCAGTCACATGCTGACAGCTGCAAAAACAGGTGAAGAGCATATCTGCTTTGCCAGCTAGCAGCTGATGGCCCTGGGCAGGAGCCAAGAGATTACTCTGAACACCCTCTTCCTGGGCCGAGTGTGCCATTTCTATTCTAACAGCAAGAGAGCTGACAGAGAGCTTTTCCTCTTGTCCCTGTGAGTACCCACAGATTTCCAGCAGGCAGATGAATCCCAACAGCTGGAAGAGCTAACCTTAGAGAATTGGAAGTTTCCCCCCTTTTCTCGGCTGAGCATTTTTCAAAGGGTTGACACCTGTCAGATACACATCCATTATTGCCAAATTCTTCCGTAGGACATCTGATGGGAAGCGCTGTGAAATCCACCCTATTCAGGTGTCATTAGGGGGGGGAAGAGAACAAATCCTGTGGAACACAACCTGTGGTGTTGATTTCTTGGCTTCCAGATCAGATCGGTTCTCTTGGTCCTGCCCCATTCATCTATGTGGAGGCAGATGTTGCCCATGCTTATGAATTAAGCAGTCTTTTCTGCACAGCCAATCATTATGGGTAAACTGTTTCCTGGATTATTAAGCTTGCTATAAAAGGAGTGGCCTTTCCGATCCTTTAAATACTTGCTTTGCTTTATGCTAAAATTGGTCTGTCTTGAGGGAAAGCATATTGCTACAAAATCTGCCCCATTGTGCTTTGTTACTGAATGATAAGAAAACAAGGCAGGCAAAAAGCCCCCCTACTTTTTTTTGCCCATTACCAGCGTTCAAATCTCATGTCTGAAAAGTTTTTGCTCCCCATGGATGTCCAACTGATTGGTGCAAAACCCTTGTCATAATTACAAATTTGCACAGCTGTCATAGAGGACTAAAACCTATTTGGCCAGAAAAAAAGGGGTGAGTGAGACTGCTGATATAAGCAGATGTCATTGTTCCGTATGTGAGCTCGCTTGCGGATCAAAAATTTTGGGAGACCAAAAAAGGAACAAGAGCCCAGGAAAATACTGAAAAGTAGCTTAACTTGAGAAGGGCTCCCACTTTGTGTGCTCCTGAAAGAATTTTAAGTACTGCTTGAACAAGACTCAGATAAATTTGATGAGGAGCGCTCCAGTGATACCTATTCGCCCTGATAAAATTGTTGCATCGTAGCTTCTCTCCAGCAGAAGTGCTTCCCTTCAAGCATGAAGTCATCATAGTCATTCTGCAAGCTTCTGTCAGTCAGTGCTTCTCAATCGTGGCAACTGGAAGACGTGTGGACTTCAACTCCCAGAATCCCCCAACCAGCATAGTTGGCTGAGGAATTCTGGTCGTTGAAGTTCACACACCTTCAAGCTGTCAGGTTTGCGAAACACTGCTCTAAGGGACTGTATTAGGATTGAAAAAGACACCTTCCTTCCAAAAATAGAAGCCATTTTGGACCACTGCTCCAATGGTCAGGGTCCAGATATAAGTGTTCCCATTAGCTATGCTGATTGGGGCTGATAGGAGTTAGAGTTCACCCCTCCATGTATAGTTTTCTGAACTCTAATGCAGTTTCCCTGAAAATAAGCCTCGAATAGCATGATTTTTCATGATGCTCATAATATAAGCCCTACCCCTCAAATAAGCCCCAGTTAAGATAGTCAGATGGGTACATTTAGTGCTGTATTTCCCCCCAAAATAAGACCTAACCAGAAAATAAGTCCTAATGGATCTTTTGGAACAAAAATTGATATAAGACCCGGTCTTATTTTTAGGGAAACACAGTGCTGGAACCTCTGCCATCTGCCCTGATGCCGATATGAAACAAAGGAGAAAGGAATCCTTATTTGTATAAGGGCAATACACCAAATGATTTTGTCAAGCTGGAAACCCAGCAGTGGGCCAGACGGTTTCTCCGAATTCCACAAAAGTAAAAATAAAATGTCTCCTTGCTTTCCTTTCCTAGGCTGTTTGAATTCCCACTGCACAGCCTGATTTCACTTCTTAAAGGGCAGGGGAAGTTTACAGAGCAGGGACCTTAGAGTCTACTATATCAAATCATGAGGTGACCTGAAAAAGAAACATATTTCTCAAAGGGTGAGGGAAATGGGGGGGTGAAACCCTCCAGCCCCCCCCCCAGAAATATATGGTCTTTTTGCAGGCCTTGGATGTTTTACCCACCCAGATCTGCTTTGGTGCTAACATGTGTTTCATATGAAGCTATATTAAGATGAATTTTACCCTACAAATAACTAGATGCAGCTATGCAGTAGGAGGGAATTCCTCCAAGATGATGTCAAGTTTCTTAAGCAGTCAAATTAAAAATAGCACATAAAACCTGACCAGTCGTTTTGGCTATGCGTCCAACCAATACATTTGGGAAACATTATCAGGATTATTGGGAGGAAACGTATCACAGTAAATCTGCTTCTGTTTATATATCATTTTATGATTCGCTTTTGACATTTCCCTTTTTTCTTTAACCAGTTCTTCCTTTGCCCCCCAGCAAATAAACATTACCCTGAGTTGAAATGCAAAACAACAGTGAGATTTTTTTCCCCTGTGCCATCCCAAAAATCACTTTGAAGCATATACAATGGGAAAACATTGATTAAAAAAAACATTTAGAAGTTCTTGACTGCTGAGAAAAGCATGATGAATTTTATGGTAGGTTGAATAAAAAAATCAAATAAATGAAATAAAGCAAAATGAAACAATATGTCAGATGAGAAGAAAATTGGATAAAACAGTTTTACAAGATACTTTGCATATATCTTGTCAGTACGGTTTGGGAATGACAATTTATTTACTATTGTATTACATTTAATAACCAGAGTTCTTTGTCCTGTTTACAAAGTCTTTTAAAAGAATAAAATGGTGAAAGGATTAAAAATGCATAAATATATCAATAAAACAGGAAATACAATTCCATAAAAGCATATATTCCATTGAAATGCAGGCATTAAAAATAAAACTAGTAAAACCTATATTCCTAGAAGAGTACTCCTTTATAAAGTTTCAAAGGACTGATTCAATTCCAAAAATTCAAACTGATTTTCAGATCAAATCAGGTCCCTTTGAATCACTGTGAGATTCAAAGGCAATCCAGAAAGTCAGTGAACATTCTGGTGCTTTTTGATCTTGCAAAATGCGTCATGATTACAGCTCTCTTTCCATATTTGAAAGGTTGAATAGCATAATAGGCTCTTTGACATTGGTATGAGTAGCTAGCTAATTAATTTTCTCATCCCCATTAATTTAGCCATAACAGTACTTGAAACAATGTTGTTTTGCTGTGTCAATGTTGTTAGGATTTGTTTAGGTTGGTTCATTTGGACAGACACTTGGATTTTCTTTGATTTTTATCTTACCTTTATTACTTTATAAGTAATTCAAGGCAGCAAACATACCTAATCCTCCTCCATTCTCCTATTTTCCCCACAACAACTCTGTGAGGTGGGCTGGACTGAGTGACTGGCTCAAGGTCTCCCATCTGGCTTTCATGGCGAAGGTGGGACTAGAATTCAGTTGCCTGGTTAAGTATTTACTACACCAACCTTGCCCTCATTATTTATGATTTTGCTTTAAAAAAATGTTCTACATTTCTCCAATTTAAAACTATTTTATCCTTTTTCTCTAGCCTTGTTTATCATATCTGTCCTACAGATGTTAATAAGCTCTTTTCATCTTTCTGCAAATAGTTTTCAGTACTACATACCAACCAGTCTTGAAAACTAGTAGCTGTTTTGCACTTACTGTTTTCTTAACCTTCTTCGAAGTTAAGTCTCACTTAAGAATGTGCAACAAGAGTTTACCACAACATGTTTGATGATTGCAGGTGGCAGATGGTATCTTTGCTTGAACTGATAAAAGGCCCTTCTTATCACTAATGCTATTTGTGCTTCCAGTGGAATCAGGAACCCCCACACACAAATTGCAAGCCGGATTTTTTTTCCCCATTGAAAGCTCAACACTTTCTCAAGAGATGAAATGCAACTCATCTGGGCAACTGGACCACACAACATTACTTCCTTCCGGATTGGGCTTTAACTTAAGTCTCTTGTGAACTTATCCTGCTCAGGGTCAATTCAGAACATCCATTGCCTCACTTGGTTAGATGAAAAGATGAGGTAACATTTGACATTATTCCCCAATGACAGCCAGTTAGTTATCTCTTCTACAACTGATTTCATAGAATTAGTTAATAGTTCATGCATATGCGTACATTGGTGGGGAACGAATTGAGTACTAAGGCATAACCCAAGGTTATTTCAGAAGGATGCAATTCTTGGTAGTATTAAAACCACTCCGACTTAACAGTATAAACATAAGTTCTGTGGATCATTAGGGTTGAATTCAACAATGAAGGCAGTTTCCACCTCAGAACTGGATACAGAACTGATTTGAAATGGATCTAGAACAATTATCACCTAAGGGCTAGAGTTGGTTTGCCACCCCTTACTGGAACATCTAATGCAAGGAAGTGGTGTTGGCAACTGGCCTGAAGGCCTACATATTTCTTTTCTGTGTTTTCTTCAAAAGAAAAATTAATAGTTCAATCTGGAGTGTCTGCTTCAAGAGGCTGCTATAGCACAAGACGTTATTCAGCGAACCATATGCCTCTCCATTCCCACACTGCCTGCTAAGCATATGCATTCAATCTGCAGGTTTCAAAATCTGCAAATGGAAGAAAAGGTGTTTCCTTAGTTTGTAAGTGCACATATGGGATGGGATTATAACATTCTGGAGCAAATATAATGCTACCTTTCAGGCTTGGCTACCTAATCTGTCCTTTATCCTTTGTAGCATAAATCGAGTGGCTGAGATTGTGATTAGGTGCTTCTGCTACTGGATATCACGCTAAAATGGTTATGTAAAAATGTTGTGCATTTCTTTTGTCTTGTAGGCATTGCCAAAAATAGTTAAAAATGCAATTTCCATTTGCTGTCTCCTCAACAGGAGCGAGGAGCAAGAGAACAGATGTAGATGTCCTTGGCTTCAGAACCTCTAGAGCAATGGTGTCCAACCTTGACAACTGTATGATTTATGTACTTCAACTGCTCATTGAGGAATTCTGGGAGTTGAAGTCAACAAGTCTTAAAGTTGCCTAAGTTGGATATCCCTGCTCTAGACTATGAAGGCAAGTGTACATACACCCAGTCAAAGAGAACATTGCTCTATGAAGGAGGTGCCTGTTGTTGCATTGCTCAGATCTATATGGTTAAATTCTTATTCCAGTGTAGCAGCTAATGTTTGCTAAAGCACATCAAACGTAATCTTACGCACTGGTTATAGAAAACTTCAGATCACTAGGAAGTGTGGCAAGAAGGGACTATAGAACATTTACTTTGTGCATTCAGGAGTGGGATATTTTCTATTTGATGTTTTAAAGTTTTTACAAATTTCTTATAACTAGGAAAAATATGTTCAACCATTAGCCTAAGATTTCCTTTAGGGTACTTAAGTAATTCTAAATTCAGGTTTCTGTTCTGATATTCTATCAAAAAGCTATGTACCCCTTTTTAGAGAGATCAGGCAATTACGGTAAATAATTCATTGCGTCTATAAACAATCTTTGTTCATTATATTCAATAATTAATGCCTACTGATAATGCTGGAATCTTTCCTCATTGAAGCATTTCTTTTCATATTCGCCTTAAAGCAGTAAACTGCAAGGTTCATGGCAAAAGTTCAACACGTATGTTTCATGTGTGAATATACCACATAGAAAAACATCAAGAGGTCAATTGTCAACATTATTCCTGCCCAAATTAACCCTGATTTTAATCCAGAGATTTGAGAGACGACATGATTCATTAAAGCTCACAAGTTTATGATCCAAGAGTCAGCCAGATTCAATCTGAGACCCTCTAATATTTGTTTGAAAGGAAATTTGGTACATGATCCATAATTGGAAAACTTCAAAATAATTGCTGCTTCTTAATTTTGGGGTAAAATGTGATGAAAATAGCAGAGATGATCGGCTCTTTAGGAAGAAAGGTAACAGAGATGAGGACAGTAGACAAGTCTCCAGATTTTCCAGCAGATAACCTAAACAGAAGTTGGCTGAACAAGTGAAGAAAGAATCCTATTTCAAAGTGAAAATTTGATCTTTCAAAAGACATTTTTAAAAACAAATGTGCCTTCCCACTTCCTTGGAGCAACACTAAAAATGATCATCGATTTCCCTTTGTGATATGCTTTTAATAAGAGGATCCTATGGAATATCAGGAGAATTGATTGATCTATCAAGTAAGAACCTGTTCATTGCCCATTTCAGGGCCCAAACTCATAACAACTCTTTGCATTGGCAAAGCAAATTTCTATGGAAGACTCCAGTGAAGGATCATTGGCTTGTTCTTGTGGGATGATACAATTTTGCTGTCTTTAATAACGATTGGGCTTTTTGGAGTACAAGAAGAGCTGGCAGGTTTATTTACTTCTTTAATTTCCATATTTCTACCTCACTGTATCCAGAAATTCTCAGTGGCTTACCTAGAGCTCAAAACACAGTAAACATGCGCTATGTAATGACTATTAAAAGCAGTAGAACACCACCACCCTAATAGAAAGCTACAAATAAAATCAGAAAATGAAAATGGTTCATTAGCAAACTTGGTCTCTTATTTGTATAAGGAGACCCTTAACACTAGATTTAATGAAATGCCAGGCTGGGCACAGCATACAGCAAATTGGCAAGTCCAGAATATCTGGGTACCAGGAGGGTTGACATTACAAATGGCAGGCTTGACCCCTGCTGGAAAATTCTTCTCCATTGGCAAAGCTCAGTTATATCAGGGCCATGACTTCCTTGCAATAATTTTTGTTAGCAGGAACATAATGGCCCACTCTGACAGTGTATGAAAAATACACTCCTTTAGAGCAATTCACACTCCTAAAAACAACACCTATGATTTTATGCTGTGTTTTATATGGTACAATTGGGTCCTCTATTGCTTTCTGCTTTGCCACAATGGTGAATCAATACAAAATTGTTGTCCAGGTTTTTAAAAATTGCATTTTTTCACAAGTAGACCTCTGCAGTGTCAACCCGAACAGAACAATGTGTGCTCAAGTTGCGACAGTAAGGCAGTTTGATTTTTGATTTTTTTTATTATTATACAGAAGGCAAATAATTATTCTTTTGGTTTTTTTAAGCAAAACTCCATTGTTAAAACATTAATTCTAAGTACAGTAAAATCTTGAATATTCCATTATGAATAAAGGTAATGAAGTGCATCACTCTATTGTAGAGATCTGTATGGACTGTTGATTTTCCAATGGCAGGAAGTATATTTCTCTGAAGCTAAGAAAGGTGGTCCTCACTTGAGTGATGAATCTGCTACGAATGGATCCTGGGTTTGTTTTTGTCTTTTTTAGATAGTATCATCTTCTCTTCTTGATCAAGCTATGGGGTGACCAGTTCCATGGGAATACAACACAATCATTTAGATGGTGCAATAACGACCCTCCTTTATCCATACATACAACACAAGGAAAATAGAAAAAGAGGGACTGTCTACTTACAATGGGGACAGAGGCAAGAAATGAAGAATTCAGTCTTCAATACATTATGAAGTAGATCAAGCATTTGCCCTAAGAAGCAATGATGACTTCATGGAAAATGCACTGCAACATTGCATCTTCTCAGTATTATCTAGACTATCTCTATGTAAAAATAACTACCCAGAGGATTTGTTCTTTTAAACCAGAGGTGGAGAACTCTTGGCTTTCCACATGTTCTTAATCTCAGCACCTTATACTGCTGCAGAATAAAGACTGCTAGTGGGTTTTCATGAGCTGAAGTCACCAGCTCTTCTGTGAATATTTCTTCAGAGGCAATTCTGCAGTGACCTGGCAAGAATTTTTATTTTAATTCCTATCCAACATACAGGACAGCTGTATCCAGTTCATTTCCTACTTGATTCTAGTCTGGCTGAAAATGTATAAAAGCTCCCTGCATAACACATGTGTACTATTCATGTCTTTGTGCATATGAATAATTATCAGGAAGAAGGATAGTGAGAAGCAATAGTTTGTGTTAATGCAGGAGTTGAAGTCCACAAGTCTTAAAGTTGTCAAGGTCGGACACCTCTGATTTAATGCATCAGGCAATACTTATAACTGAATTTATTTTAATCATACTGATCTAGTTTGATTTCTGGATGAATACTTCAATATATTGGCTTGATTGTACAGTAGGAAAAATAATATTTCATCAAGCTAC
This sequence comes from Pareas carinatus, assembly GCA_032468095.1. Classification (NCBI taxonomy): domain Eukaryota; kingdom Metazoa; phylum Chordata; class Lepidosauria; order Squamata; family Pareidae; genus Pareas; species Pareas carinatus. Next base: position 52,409 of record JANHFO010004870.1, on the reverse strand, counting down.
GGTATAGACTATGATAAATTGTGCAGTGTTTTCCAAAATTTTTAATCTAATATTACTTTGTGATAAAACTGTCAAATCCAAACAGTCACAAAGAGAGAGGCGAGAAAAAACTATAAATGCTCAAAGACTCACTGCTACAATTGTCTGTTTTCCTCCTAGCATTAAGTAGGTGGAAAATGGGGTGCATTCAGAGCTAGCTGTGCGATGATAGAATATCTTGACATTACTTTGGCCAAGCTAACTGAACTTAATGGAAGATGTAGTTTGGCAACACCAGAAGCCAACACTCTGAGATTTTTCATTCACAAATTGTCTGCCTAGATGTTGGAGAAGAGCTAAAAGGTGGAGTTAAATGTGTCATCAGTTTGGAGTCATTGTGTTGCCACAAGAGATCCAATTCCAGCCTCCCCTCCCCACCCTCGTGAATTCCACTGACTTTTGTCTAGTGCCAATTTAGCTTTGACCATTAGTTGACTAGTTTCTTGTTATAGGTAGCAATAATAAAGTCTTCTGTGCTTTGGACTCAACAAATGCTCCTGGTTATTTGCATCTGACACTAGCATCACAAAGTGACAGTGGTGGGGATTCTCAGTTCCACACAACAAAGTTCTAAATTCAATAAGATATAAAAATAGAGAGCTTACATCTGTCTTAAACAACTTTCAACAAGGTCTACAGGACTGGAACTCTAAGTAGTATAACTTTATGAGCTCCAACCAGCATTACCAGAACTGCTCTTAAGTTCTGGGTTTTTAAATTTGTACCAAGAAAGTAATGTTTCCAATTTAGGCCCTTTTATATTCTAATTTTTGAGGGGTTCAAGTTTCTACAAACATACAAATATTTATTTTAGCTAATCTGCACAAATTCAATCCAAATTAGATGTATATTTAAATCCACTGATTTAAATATATGAATACCATATTTCAAATACTGTACAAAGTTAGCATGTTTTCTGAGAAATCTTACAAGCTGAGCATTTCACAGCTGCAGCTCATCATTTAAAAGAAACATTCAAAAGAGGAACAGCCAAAAAAGTTCCTTGTCTAAAGACCGCAATATGAATGAAAACAAATGCAGCTCCAGGAAGATTCTAGCACCACATTTAAAGACACTAACTAGTTCAAGCGGATTAATATGCAAAAATCAACACAATGCTATGTCAAGTGTTTTGAATTATACAAACTGAACCATATTTCTGAACTTAACAATATCTGTGAGTACCAAGAGCTGCATTTCCAAATCAGTAGTGTTAGGTAACATAAAACTATCTAGGGAAATTGGCAGCAACTTCAGTGTCATTAAAAACTATTGACAGTCCTTTGGATAGCATAACCTGGGGCTCTTGGAGAGTAAACTCACATTTGTTTTTCAGAAGTATTTCTATTATACATAGGTGGAATCTGTGAAAGGAAGCAATTCTAACAGCTCCAGCAATATCAGCAAAATATCAGATATGTTGTTGCTCAGAAAGGACATTTAAAAAAAAAAATTACAAGCTATATTCCTAGGAATAGACACATTAAGAGTTAATTCATGCCATGCAGTCAGCCAAACCAGATTTCATGAGAGAAACTCTTTCTACCTAAGTTGTCTTCCAATGCCACAAATAAATTATGTATTTTTTATATTTTTTAAAAAAATCACACTATGTGGCTCATAATAAGTAGAATGGAGTAGAGCCACCTAACTTTTAGCATAGGAATGCACAACACAGATAAGAGAGATAGCTGAATTACAATTTCAAGTTGCCTGAGTTGTGAAACACCCATTAAACACATCTTTAAAAATGATGTCAAAAATAAAAGTTTCTTAGAGCCTTCTCCCCCTCTCCCATTTTCCTAGTGAATTTATTGGATGTTATACAAAGAATACAAAGGCCTCAAGGAAGGTCTAAATAAAAAATGGCACACCTATTAATGCCAAGATGCTGTGCATGGTTAAGGAATAATTGTGGTAGGTCATGTTTCCATCTTTCAAGATCAGAGAGAAGTATGAAGAAGAAAGCAATAAAGTGCCTTACACCACAAAGCGACTCAGTGCTGTTGGTAAGGTCACAAGCATACGCACACACACAGGCAATACTATATACGACAGCATTGTCTATCATTAGGTTTCTGCACAGTCCTACATTCTGACTTGGTTTGAATGTACATATATCTTGCGTTACTGAGCCAAGAGATGCATAAGCCTTGCGCTGCACATATGTCCTTGCACTGCTTCTTTTCTCCTCTAATTGGATGTCTGTTTTAAGACTGGGGCTTGTTCCGATACTAGGAAGGAAAATTTCCAGGTTTGGACATAATAAGAAACTATGGCTAATTCATTCATAAAGCCCTGATTATGGTTCACAATGAAAAAAGAGAAGATAGTATAAAGATTGCAAGGGCGCAAGTCTTACACATATTCTATCTTGGCTTAATAAGCTGAGAGTTGTACATCAAAACCCGGCTGGCATTGGTTTACATCCATAATTCATAGCTCACTTATCTGCCTAAAGGCACAAGGCAAGCATTACGCATATAAATTTAAAAACTTAACAAAATTATTGTATATACATGTGCAGGCCTTGGTGAAAACCCTGCTAAATCTGTTGAAAAAGGAGTCTTACCAGTCTCAGAAATATCTGGCTAACTGGAACACACTCCTTGCTCCTCCACATAACATATGCATTTGATGTTGCAAAAGTTAAGTGAATGTGGAGACCGGGAAGGTGTTGCACCAAGATCTTCACAGGCACACAGTCAAGAGCTACGACTGTTTAGAGATTATCCCAACAAGTTACTCTGCATACATCCACAAAAAAAAAACTCTCCCCAGAACACAACCCTCTAACATAACAAAAAATAAAGGCACATAGACACTTTCATTATTTATATATACAAATTAAAAGGTACCTTTTAAACTTTTCGAATGGTAATACAAGCACATAAATGGATGTCGTGCATTACGAAGTCAGTCATGTTATTGATACAGATCCACACACTGCAGCAACAGGAAGAATTCAATTGTTATATCATGTAAATTATGCATCTTTACTAACACCACCACGAACTATTAAATTATGTAAACAAACACCTCTAAATAATTTAAAAGTCCATTTCTCAAAGGAGGGAATTACTGAAGCATCGCTCGAACTTGCTTTGAAGTGGATTCATCATTCAGGTGTTTTGTGGTGAACCTACAAGGGACAAAGACAAAAATCAAAAGGCTGGTATTACTTCCATGGGGAGGGAAGAACTAGCCACCACCAACCACCAGGGGGCAGGAGTTCTGTCATCAGTCAACTAGCCGCTGGCCATTTTGGTGCCAGGAAGTCTCTGTGAGCCGTCTCAGTGCCGTGGGGATGCCTGGAGGGCAGACATGACGAATTGGGCTAGATCCTTTATGGCACCCAATTTGCATTAATAAACGCAGGAAGGGACCCCCCCCCCCGAGTTTAATTCTGCAGCGGGGCCTCGGAACAGTCAAGGAATGTTCGGCAGGGATTGGGGTGAGAGGGGTAGGTGGGGGAAGAGATGCTGTGGTTTTCAAGAACAAAGCCTTGAGGATGCCGGCTGGGGAGCATGGGACCGAGGGTTGTCTTCACAGTGAAAAAGCTGCCAGACACTGGAACCCCTTCTGTTGCCCTTTCCTTGCCTGCTTTGCTCACCTTTCCTTCTGACCTTAAAAGCTGGGAGACCCCATCAGCAGCCCCGTCAGTCTCCCCCAACACGTGTTGCCCTTTCCACGCCTGCTTTGCTCACCTTTCCTTCCAACGTTAAAAGCTGGGAGACACTGTCAGCAGCCCCGTCAGCCAGCCCCCCCCCATGCCGCCTCCCGCACTCAAAGTAGCACAATATCAAAGTGAGCCCAGCTGGAGAGAGAGACCCAGCCTTAGCACAGTGGCAGGAACCTCTTCACCAGATGTCAACTGCTGAATCAGGGCACCCCCTTCCATTAAGGAAAGCCGCCTGCCCATGCTGGTGCTGTCCCCAGAGGAAAGAGGCTTGGGGAGGGTTGCTCTGCCCCCACCTACCCCCGCCACTGCCTCTCCGCTGCACCCAGCAGCCTGGACTGAAGCATGGCCACCCTGCCCGGGACCGTCCTGCACCGGATTCCCCCTGGAAGTTTCGTGGGAGAAGATTGGGGAGAAGCTGAACGCGTGCCCGGGGAAGCACTCCGAAGAACGGCTGTCGCGCACTTCCCCAAGTCTGCGTCTCCTGGGATACCACATTTGCCCTCTTCCCTTCAGCGAGGGCGGGGCACTACGTCCTTTTCCCCCAACTTCCCAGGGAAGAAAACTCCATGGACTTGCCAAGAAAGTTAGCATGTCCTTCGGGAACCTGGGATTGCGGGTTCAGCAACAGCTGGTGGGCTTGTTTTGGGCCGGGAGAGAGCAGGGTCTTTTCAGCCAGGGGCTGGAGGAGGGCAGAGGAACACAGTTTTGGGCATTTGAAACCCTCCCAAAGCACATTTATATAAATACAAGCAAAGTCACTTGGTAGATAGATTCCGTCAGTTGAGAAGGCGAAAAAGTCTACGCTGTCCAGGGACAGAGAAAAGTTGCTGCTCATCCACAATGAGACGGCCTGTGGAGACTTCCTAGTGCCAGAATGACCAACGGCTAGTTGGCTGGCAGCGGGACTCCTGCCCCCTTGTGGTCAGTGGTGGGTCGGCAGTGCTGAATCAAGGTAGATCCCCATGGGGAAGCCAACTCTACACCTCCCATCACAGAAGTGCTACTTAGTTCAATACAGCTGACTCCCAGATTTAAAATGTACAGCTTTTGGTCTTAATTATATAATACTTTCAACCAAGGTCATCTTGGGAATAACTGATAAATGATATCAAACACATCAAAAAGCACAGAATTAAGACTGATCAATATAGACCACTATAGACTTACAAAATAAATAAATACAAAATTATACTCGCATATGCAGTATGAGCATGTAACGAGTAACCTTAAGAAATTCATGGATTGAAATGTGGCTTGCTGTTTTTACTATAAACCTATACTACAATTGAGCTTGCGGCATTGCTTCTCTAATGCAGATATCGTATGTGGCGAGCACATTGACTTTTCCCATTTTGCTCCAGGCGTGACCTCATTTCCCTCCTTCCATGTTTCTCTCAGGAGATCTGTTTCCTTGCAAACTGCAACCTACTTAAGCAGTCAACCATAGGCCTCCATAGCTGATGTTTTAAAACCTGGAGATCATGCGTAATGAGTAACTGTTCCGAGCCAGTATGCAACTCCTTTGGAAGATGCATCTGGAATAGAGTTCAACATCAACCAATTTACACCTTTCACAATGGAAGAATGTACAATCTAGATGAAGTAAGGTCACAGCTATACGGGCCACTCCTAACATTTTTGACCCTAACAAGCCTTCCTGTGCATAAAGAGGCAAATTCAAGATAGAGGAAAAGAAAAGTGATACCACTGAATCCTCTTTATTTCATCATCATCATCCTCTTCTTAACCCTAACCATATAAAAAGAAATGCACTCAGCTTTCTCATGTGAAGAAAATAATCTGAAGACTGAACTCATTCCTTTGTGGCCTACAGTTTTGCAATTAGTACATTGAGGGGAAGGGGCAAATTGTGCATTATGCCTATAAAAAAAAAATATTGTTGGTCCAGAAGGTACCTGAGAGCATTCAAAAGTCCTTCAACAGTGTCTGGTGGCTGTTCTCTTAAAACCTTTATGCAACCCTTCATCTGTGAAAAAAGAAATGTGCAAGAAAAAAAGCCTGAATTTGAGTGCATGCAAAATACCCAAAGGTAAAGAATGAAAAATACTGAATTCTGTCAGAATGGCATTATTTCCCTTGAGTTTTTTTCCCCCAAAAGAACACCTCCTCTGCCAGTCTCATGCAACAGGAAAAGATAGGAAATAATTTGCTCTTCCCATCATATCCAGAGAACCTTACTTCCTTCAAATCAATTCTGTCCAAAATAGGCCTCTTTCGGCAAATTATGCTTCAATTATGCCAAGCATCTCAGACATTTTCCAACAGGATGATAACAATTTTTATAAATACAATTACATTATCTCCCTGGATTCATGCCTCAAGGTCTTCACATAGTTTTGAATGCTATTTAGAGCTATTAAGCAGAGCTGAAACTCCATAAATGATTCCAACTTTTACTATACTTTTATCTCGGGAACACCAACACCACACTATCTTCCAGACCTCTTATC
>JANHFO010004869.1:49056-63508 GCA_032468095.1 Pareas carinatus | reverse complement strand
GTACATGAGAGAGAGAGATGATAGATAAGATGATAGATAGATAGACAGACAGACATAAATATAATTTCCCCTGATCTGATTTTTCAGAGATTCAATGCACTGGGAGACCTCTGGTCCTAGTATTTTGGAAAGGAGGAAAACAGACTGTTCTTGACATTTTTTATTCTCACCATACATAACTTTATACCTCCCCATAATGATCCCCTTCATTGCTTTTCTTTCTAGTCTAAAAGTCCCAAATGCTTGGTTTCTTGATGAACTTAGATGTTCTTCCCTGAACTTTTTCTAGCTTCACTATATCTTTTTTTTTGAGAACTGATTTGTATAGAGGCCTATTTATCTCATTCGTTTATGCCACCAATATTATAAAAGTAGCGACTCTATTTTGAAGAACATTTCTTATTATTCCTGCTGACCTTCTTTTTTTACAGTGTATGAACCTTGTGTCGGTGCCTTCATTGAACTGTGCTGATTGGTTTGCTTAACTACCACTGAAAGGAAATGTTCTATAGAAAATATCCTCAGTAAACAAGAGCAAACTATCTCATTACCTTCTATCAATATTAACTTTGCAACACTGACCATAGAAATCTTAATTAGGCTTTGGTTATTGCGCAGGGTATTCTCTTTGTCTTTTGCCCCTACACCTCTGCATTATTAGACTTTGTATTCTTCCCTTTCAGTGCCCTGTGGCCTTGCTTAGATTTCTTAGCTGAAAATTTTGATGGCCTTTTCAAAGTTTTAGAAGATCTATTACAGAATGTACTTATTCAACTTATTTGGTCTATAGTATATTACACTTGTTTAATCAGATACATCAGGCATTATCCTTAGTCAACATATATTTAATTATATATCTGATTTACACTGGTCCAGACATCCTTAGCAACCAAGCAAGCAAATGCAGAATGTTTTAATTATCCATATTTGGCAAAACCATAGCCAATACTTTGGAACAAGTCAAGATGCTAAATCAACATTTAATTCTGTTTGAATCTTTTCACAAAATTTGAACAGATTCACCTTTTCCTGTATTATATTATGTAAAGATGTTATTTGGATGAAGAGAAGACCAGCTGGACATCTATGAGAGCAAAATATGGTAAGTTTAAAAAGCTGATTTCAGAATTGGCTTAATGAAGTGGTCTATTAGACCAAGGTTGTTTGTTGCTGTTCTATTGACTTGTTTATGGTTTTTAAAAGTTTTGCTAGCCTTTGGTAGAATAGAAAGTTATTCCTAATAACTGGAAAACATTCTGTATTTGGATATAGGTTAGGTCTGATTTGTAGTCCAGTCTTATGTACAGTTTCAGAGAATATGTAGAGCAGTGATTTTCAAACATGGCAACTTTAAATCAGGTGGATTTCTGGGAGTTGAAGTCCACCTGTCCTAAAGCTGTCGGGTTTAAAGCTGGTAAGTTTGAGAAACACTAAATAGATGGCTTGAATGCTTTCTCATGATATAGAGGAATCCTGACAGATAACCCAGTTTCAGCCTTTCAAAACAGGGCAGTCCAAAAACAGATTCCACAAGAACCACTGGAATTCTATTTTGATAATACTAATAAAACAATCTTTATACCAAAAAGAATAAAGACAAAGCAATTCTATATTTCTTTCTCATTTCCTCTTCCTTTCCTGAGTTAAATTGGTGCTCACCTAACAACTGTTGGGATTTCTTAGGATGTTGGCTATTTTTTGGTCGGTGCCAAAGGCTGTCCTGATATTGTGTTTGTAGAGAATTTTGCTAATTTTGTCTATGGTGCCTTTGATGTAGGGGAGGAGTGTGATGCCGTGGTCTTGTTCTGTATCTTGGTTTTTTGGAAGTGTCTCTCTTAGGATTAGGTTGGTAATTGTGTTTTTTTGGAATTCGTTGGCAATTAATATGTTAGTGAGGGTGTGTTCTAAGATGGGTTTAGGCATTTGGTTCTGGAGATGAGGGTCTTGGCTACGGAGTTGATTTGTGCAGGGTGGTGATGGGATTGTGCGTTTAGGTAGCGGTTGTTGTGTGTCTTCTTCTGGTAGATGTTGTATCATAGCAAGCCATTGAGTTTTTTTGTAAATCAGGACGTCCAGGAAGGGAAGTTGGTTGTTGGTTTCTGTTTCCATGGTGAATTGTATTTTGGGGTATAGATTATTGAGATGTGTGAGGAAGTTTTCCAGTTTTTCCTTCCCGTGTGGCCAAATTATAAAAGTGTCGTCTCCATATCTAAGCCAGAGTTTGTGTTTGTGTTTGGATTTGTCTAGAGCATTAATTTCAAAGTGTTCCATGTACAGATTGGCGATGACAGGTGAGAGGGGTGATCCCATGGGTGCTCCTTCTGTCTGTTTGTATCTTTGTCCTTTGTGGATGAAATATGTGTTGGTTAGGTAGTGGTTGGTCAGATCTAGGAGGTGCTTGGGGGAAGATTGTATTTGTTTTGGATGACTGTCAAGGCTTCTTTGATGGGTATTTGGGTGAAGAGGGATATGATGTCAAAGCTCAAGAGTAGGTCGCTGGGTTGCAGGTTTTGTTTCTTTATTATGTCTATGAAGTGGAAGAAGTTTTGTACGTTTGAAGAGATGGATTCTGTTTACAGCTGGAGTTGTTTGGTGAGAAATTTGGTGAGATTCTGTAGAGGTGAGTGGTATTCCTTCTTTGTGTATCTTGGGGAGATTATAGAGCTTAGGGCATCTGTATGGTTTTTCTCTGGGGATGATTCTCTGCTTGATCTCTTCACTGATGGGAGATGCTTTTATTTTGGATTTAGTGGTTTTTTCCAGGAAAAATGGTGGGGTCAGTGTTCAGAGGTTTGTAAGCAGGGTCTTGGAGTAGGTTGGATAGTTCGGAGTGTTAATCCGATGTGTTCATTACGACTGTGGCATTGCCATTGTCCACTGGGAGAATGATTATATTAGTGTCTATCCTCAGGTTGGTGAGTGCTTTTTGTTCTTCTCTGTGTAGGTTGCTTCTGAGTAGGTTGTTGGAGCAGAAGGCATTGGTGACTTCAGGTCTGACTTTGTTGGCTATATCTGGGTTGATTTTGGTTAAGCTAGCTTCAACTCCACATATAATTTTTTTGGTGGGAATGCATTTGGAGACAACTGTAAAGTTGAATCCTTTGGAGAGGACATTGGTTTCTATTATGGTAAGAGTTCTGTCTGATATGTTGTGTACTGTTTGTTTCATGTGTTGTTGTGGGGGAGGGTTGGGTTTCTGGCATTTCTCTAGTCTGTGGAGTTTGTTGGTGTGTGTGTCTGTCTTGTGGAAGGTTTCTGTTTCTGCTCTCCAGCAAGCTAGTTGTTTGGATTTGTCCCAGAGTGCTGGGTAGATTTCGTTATTGAGTTTGAGGTGGAGAGTGAGTAGGTCTCTGTTGATTTGGTCTAGTAGGAATCTTTTCTTGTAGAGTTCGTTTGAATGAATGAAGAAATAACAACTCAGCCAACCAACCCAGCAGACCAAACCCTCCCACCAGTATTTACAGATAAAAGGCAACTCCGATCACACTTTACTCACACTAGCAAGAAACCAAAACACCAGCCTGAAGATGGCAAATGAGACCTTGCTCAAACGTTGCCAAGATATTCTCTATCCTACATGGAATTGAACTTCCAGAATTCTTCGGCATGCCCTCCCACCTGAAAGATGCCAAGGTTGAAAAACATGGCTATATTTCATAAATACGTTTGGCAGAGATATGTCTCCACCCAATACAGTAAACCAACTTATTCCCCCAGACATCAATTGTCTGCATGCAGCCATGCCTCTTCTGGTCTTTTTCTTCTTCTCCAAGCCTGTAAATAAATATCCCCATTCACTAAGTCGTAGGGCACTGATGACTAATATTTCTGAGAAATGAGATTCAATTCCCCAAACCTATGTGTATCAGTGCTCTGCTTAAAATGGATCTTATGCCTCTTAGTGCCTGTCTCCACAATCAAATAAATGCTCCCATATATAGTTCAAAGTGTGCTGAAACTCCATAGTGGCAAATTAGGACATCCTGTTGATGAATCAAAGTGGAAAGAAGTCTTTCAAGGTAATATATATATAAATATATGGAAGCTACCCTGCAGGACAGAAGATCAAACGGAACCATAAAGATTGAGCCTGCTCAACCCTTAACTTTCTCATTGAAGTACCCTGTTTCCCCGAAAATAAGCCCTAGTGCGTCTTTTGGAACAAAAATTAATGTAAGAACCAGTCTTATTTTCAAAGAAACACAATATATGCAAGTTACCACTCCATTCTAGATTCTCCTTCCCTGTATTAAATCCACTCAAAAACAATTGGTTTCATGTAAAATAAAGCCCAAGAAGGCCAAATTCTGAGTTCCTGTTCTGGGGAACTTGTGCAACTCAATACATTTTTGTGGCTAGCTACCATCTGTGTTATTTGTAACTGTCAGAGGAAGGGAAATCTGTAATTGTTAAGTGAGAAACGCCTGTGCAAATTCTTCCCTTGGCAAAAGGAGCAGTCAATCACTTTTATAAGGACAGGAACAACTGAAACTATCCATTCGTATACTTTCCTTTAGTCAACAATATTACCTTTAGTAATCTGAGGAATGTGCATCCATAAATTACAGAAAGTGTTATTGCACTGCTGAATAAACAGCAACATTTCCATCAGCAGCTGTGGCAGCTTCACAAAGGTATAACAAACAGACTCAATCATTTTCTTGTCAAGCCTAGCAATGAGTCCAGAGTTTACTGCTGGAGATAATGTTGCTTTCCTCAGCACTGTGTGCCAAACTGCAAACTGCTTATTAAAACAAAATCTCTTTATTTATTTATTTTCTTCCTTCCTTCCCTGAGTAGCATGAGTTAGATAATCACATACTGCATTCACAAGGTGGGAAAGGACGGTGTTGAGGGGGGGGGATAGTTTTGATGCCCCAGAGTTTGCAATCAAGCTAAAAGAGTTAACATTTGGTAAGTAAGTAAAAGCTGGTTTGGGAGAAAGGAAAATAATAAATTAGAGCAGAATGACCTGCTGGAAACAATGTCCCAGGTTGATTGATTTCCCTGTCACTCCAGACAATAGGATAAGAATGTAAGTTCTGCCATGGCAGGTCAGGGCAGTGATTCATCCAGCTCAATCTTCAGTCTGCCAGCAGTGGCCTGCCCCATGCCCCAGGGAAGTTCACAACAAGGGCATGGTGGCACCATCCATCCTCCTGTCCATTCCAGACATCTGCTAATCAAGAGACTCATCTCTGAAAATGGGTTCCCCTGACTTAGGCACACCAACACATCTCATCTTTTGGTTTCTATAGGCATCCTTTCACACCGATGGTATCGCAACTTTCTCTGGTAATTCGATTGTCACATCCATCTTTGAATCCTCAACCTAATCCAGGGGTCCTCAACCTTTTTAGGTTGGCAGCCCTGTGTGGAGGGGAGAAAGGGGTGGGTTTGGGGTATGGATTCAAGCTGACAGGCAACAAAGACAGCATGAAGATAAAATGCTGGAATTAGCTATTTCAAGTTCATCACGCAATATTAGGCAGAGGTTTCTTAAAGTCATCCTCCTATCCCAGGATATCTGTGGTGTTATCATAGTAGTTATCATTTTATCATGGCAACCCAAACACGTGAGCACCCACTTTGATAAGATAGTTAATCATGACAAAGTATACATTTCCACCAAGTAGGAAATCATAGCATACATTCCCATCAATCCACGGCACATTTCTCTTAAAGGAACAAGTAGCATTTTTAGTTAATCATGTCCAGGAGGCATTTGAGAGTGTGCATGTGTGCATGCCCCAATTGCACATCTGTGCAAGTGGGGCACCATGATTGTGTGGCACCCAAGGGAGTGGGCCACGATTGTGTGGCACTCAGGGAAGTGGAGCAGCATGCCGCTCGGAGAGGGGGCCACCACAGGGATCATGGAAGTGGGCTGTGGTCATATGGTGCTCACGGGAGCGGGCTGCCGCAGGGCTCAGGGTAGTGAGCTGCCACAGGGCTCACGGGAGTGGGTTGCAGTTGCGCAGTTATCATGGAAGTGGGCCAGCACAGTAATCGCAGGAGTGGGGCTGTGCACACAACTGGCGTACATGTGTCAGCCCACCACTCATGCAGCCAGGTTGCTGATAGGCCACGACCCAGTAGTGAGCCATGGCCCACAGGCTGGGGACCCCTGTTCTAATCCAACTGGCTGTTCAAGCAGGAGACAAGGAGAATGATAACAAAGATGATAATTATCTCCAATGGTAATAAGGATGTAGTGTAACTATCTTTAACTCCAGGATAACTCCTGGTCCTACAGTTTATTTGGGCCCATTGCTTTTTTTCAGCTCAGATGAAATATTCTATAGCAATGGATCGATTTTACCAGCACAGAGATGTGATCGATTTCCAAAGAACATTTCATCTGAGCTGAAAAAACAATGGGTCCAAATAATCTGTAGGATCAGGACTTATCCTGGATTTAATGACGGTTATATTACCATTGGAGATAATTATCATCTTTGTTATCAATCTCGTCTTCTACTAGAGCAGAGGGTTGGATTAGAAGGTCCCTTCCAATTCTGCTATTCTGTTATCATTGTCAATTGCATGTATAATCTGCCTTTTTTCACAGCCTGCCTATTTCCTAGTTTTGTCTTCACCAAACTCCCCTGTAGCATCAGTTCTCCAATCCCAGACCAACTGCTTACCTGTAATAACACCTCTGTATTCCAAGTGGAACCTAGATAATGAGCAATGCTTGGGTCCATTACACCTGGGTTTTGAACTTCTTAAATGAGGAATGAAAGCAATGGAGGGGCGGGGAAATCCCTGGGAAAAAAAGAAAAAAGTCCCTGAAGAAGACAAGAGAAGCAACCATGAATGTCACCTTTAAAACAAAACTGAAACTTCTGTGTTCTTCACCGGGATCACTTGGCAATTGTCAAGGTGTATGTTAGGATTAGAATTAGAATTTATTTGCCAAGTGTGTCTGGACACACAAGGAATTCATCTTCGGTGTACATGCCCTATACTTAAATACAGGCTATAATCAACAAACAGTGAGTAAAATCATAAGATTCATTCATAATTGTAAAGTATACTCATCATGTCATGTACGTGTGGGGTGCAATCAACAAACCCCGATCCTAATCATAAAATACATTCATAATCATAAAGTACATTCATCGTGCCTTCATGTTATAAAGTACAATCATCATGTCATAAAACATTTCATCATGTCACACATCAAACTTTTGTGACAAAATATGTCACAAAACACATTTTTACGGTTATTTTTTTTTTAAGATTTGGGACAGTCTATATTTGAACAGTCATGGAATACTAATAATCAATCTACAAATCAAACTAGGATACTAAATGGCACAACTATTATATAGTTTAAGATGTAAGCAACAGGTTATTGTCATACAAATAAGAGAACAGGTAATAGGCAATACGTAATAGGAAAGGTGAAAGGGCAATAATGATATATTTCTACTAGATGATTTAACAGTGCTGTGGAAGTTAATTATTTAGCAGATTGATGGCATGGGGGAAGAAATTGTCCTTGTGTCTAGTTGTTTTGGTTTGCAATGTCCTGTGGTGGCGTGGGTTAAAGTTGTGTCTAGGTTGAATTGTGTACAGGTTGAATATGTGTGGGTTGAAATTGGTATGAATGAATTTGTGTGAAACGTTGTGTGTTGACGTTTGGATAGATGGATGAAGGTGAGTCAAAGGCTCCATGTGCATAGCTTTGGTCTTAGCGACTTTTGACAAGTAGCCCCCCGAAAGTTGCCCACAAATCAGTAAGAAACAAAATCTTACCAAGATACATTCAGAATCCTGTTCTACAGCATTTTCCATTGCAGCTCCCTTGAAACCTTTTCAAACGCAGTCAGACCAAAACCCACCCCCTACGGTTATTCTGAGGCTGCTTCATGCATCTGTGATAAGACCACCTGGAGTTGTTCTCACACTTGAGGACACCTAATTGAAATAAATCCTGTGGATTTGCAAATTACTCCAAGGGATCGCGCCCGTCAGAAAAATCTAGCCACAGTCTGTGCAATTGTCACTTGTACAAATGAGACATCCAGACTCACGCCTGATCAAATATTTAGACATAGAGGCAGGAAAGAAGAAATCAACTGTGAAAACACACACACTCCGCCAATAGGGGAGGGGGAAATGTTCTTCAAAGTGAAACCACAAAGGGAGAAGCAAGTGTACTGCATAAGGAGCCTCCCACAATCCTTTCACTTTGACCAGAAAATTTGGGAATGCACACTAATAAGGAATGAGAGACAGACAATCCAACTTGTTGGATCCTGTTTAAACACAGAGCATGTTCCAGAGACTCTAGAGGCTTCACAAAGAGGTTGCTCTTGACATAGGGCTTAGTTACAAACAAAACTGGATTCAACTGGACACATTTCACACCAAGCATTGAGATTTTCGGGGCATCAAGAGGTTTCCAATGCCACTAAACTCAATCATGAGTTATGGCTTAGGTCTCTCATTTCCCAGGCGTACAACGCAGCAGTCAGGAGAAGTCAACACTGTCTGATGGTTTCTGAAGCATGGATCTACGATATCTATATTAAATGTCCAGAAGAGACATTACAGTTGTGAGAAACCCTGTAAAATCTGATTCGGTGATCCTACCTGAGAAGAGATCAGTAGTCTTATCGCTCAGCTGAAAAACAAAACATGCAACAAAAATGTAAAAAGTTTAATTAGAACATAGAATAACAGGGTTGGAAGGGACCTTGAAGGTCTTCTAGTCCAACCCCAGCTTAAGCAGAAGATCCTATACCATTCTGGACAAATAACTGCCCCGTCTCTCCTTGAAAACCTCGAGTGATGGAGGACCCACAACTTCTAAAGGCAAGTGGTTCCATTGGTCAATTATTTCATCACAAAATTTCTCCTTAGTTCTAGGTTGGATCTCTCTCTAATGATTGGTACTTCTTGTCTGTTCTCAGGTGTTTTGGAGAGTAGGTCAACTTCCTCTTCTCAGTGATAGCCCCTCAAGTACTTAAAGTCAGGTATCATATCCACCCTCGTTTTTCTCTTCCTTAGACTAGACATACTTATTAAGAAGATCACTGTAGAGTTTCTCATGCAATTCATCAGGAATGAGTGAGTTTTTATCAGGTACGCCTTCTATCAGGTACGCCTGATCCGCCAGTTGCATCCCTTTCTTGATCGATGGTGTTGGTTCACAATAATGCCCAACCATACACCACTAGATGCACTCAAGAACTTTTGGAGCAGTTCCATTGGGATGTTTATGATCGTCCTCCCTATAGCCCAGATTTGGTGCCGAGCGACTCCCACCACTTCTGGCTTCATTCCCAGGAGGGAGATTTCTTTGCAGAAGGAATTTCAAACCTTGTAAGATGTTATGACAAGGGTCTCAATTGGAATGGCGATGATGTAAAAAAGCAAAATCACTGTAGTTTTCTAATGTGTATAATACATGTTCTGTATCTGTCATTGATAACCAAACTGAGGGTCTTTTTCCTAATTGCCATTGTATTTAAAATATCTTATTGTGCACTTATGTGTTCTTTTAGCTATAGAAGGTTTTATTTTCTTTCAGGTTTCATATTAATTTTATGATATTTGTTTATTTGATATAGGCCAACTGTAGAACTTTGATTATCAGGCAATCAATACATACTGTATAATAAATGGTAAGTCTCTCCTTCTTGATACTGGAAATTATATTCAACTCTGGAGGAAACTTTATACTTTCTCCACCCAGAAAGTGGTATCCTGAAGTTTTTATAAGGTATTTGGGGTAACATAAGGGCAAACTGCAGGGCAATCCAAACATCAAAGATTGCTTTGAAAAAGAGCTATCTGCATTTGCATAAATATTTAAAATGGAATAAAAAGTTAAGCCAAGCAAATTTCCCAAACTCTTCTCTGCCTGTTCTCTTGAAGGTACACTTCTCCGTGGGACCAACTTGACTCTTTATACATTTTTCATTTCTATTGATATTTATTCAAAGACTTCTTTGTGGAGACTTCAAAAATGTTTGAAATGGAGGTTCTCAGAACTGAGAATGTTTTGTGGCTACCTTCCTTTTAATTAGAGCCTATTCATTTCTCAAGACAGCATTCGTATCTCACCTAAATCACACATGGCAGTTATTTATGTTTGGCAAAGATTAAGGACCACATCTGGACTGCAAAATTTCTCAAAGAGCTATCTATACTATCTCTAAAGAAAAGTGTGGCATTTTCATTTTAAAAGTACTTATCCTTGCAAAGATTTTTTTCTTTTTGTCTTTGATCTAGACCTTTCATATTTTCTCTACATCCAGTTGCATCTTGTGGGAAAGAAATAGCAATAGCAATAACACATATACCGCTTTGCAGTGCTTTACAGCCCTCTCTAGGCAGTTTAAAGAGTCATCATATTGCCTCCAACAATCTGGGTCCTCATTTACTGACCTTAGAAGGATGGAAGGCTGAATCAACATTGAGCTGGTCAGGATCGAACTGCTGGCAGTCGGACTAATTAGCCAGCAATACTGCATTCTAACCACTGAGCCACTAGGTAAAGGTTGTTAGGGTTACTTTAAGAGTCCAAACAGTTGGTTTACCATATATGGCTGTAAACCATGATGACTCACTGCAATTACTGAGACCAGGATCCTGATTGGGTGCAAGAAGTAGAATTGCTATAAAGCAGGAAGCCAGAGAGCACTACTCTCTCTCCATTACTGTATCTGTGCTCTGGGGTTACTGTCCTGCTTGCTGCATATCCTGGTTAGTTTCTACTGTATTGATTGCTTGACTGTGTATGGCGTATTGGACTGTTGCTTAACATTGAACATTGAACTGTGCCTATATCTTGTATATGAAACTTTTTATACCCTTTACCTTCTGTGGGTGTGTGACTTTGTGTTCATTGCTACATCTTTGCACACTGCTTTCGTACTTGCGTGATCCTTGTTACTAGTTATGGGCCCAGGCTCAGTGTTAGAGGTGGTTAGCATGAACTGAGTGAGTCACTGTACAGAAAGTTTATTGTGGTATATGGTTGATGTAAAGATGGCATAAGAACATATGTCCAGTTTAGCTATGATTACCCGGTTGGATGACACCAACTACGTTACCTGGTCCACCAAGTGCAGTTTGCTCTTGAGGAGAGAGGAGCTATGGAATGCTGTTGTTGATCCACCGGATGTATCTGCTTTGGATGCCTCAAACAATGCTGACCGGAAGAAGCTAGATGATTTTGCCAGGGATAATGAGAGAGCTTTGTGCATTATCAGACTGGCTCTCAGAAATTCAGTTTGTGCATGTTCGTGGTGTGGAATCTGCTGCCGAGTGCTAGAATACCCTGAAGAAACTCTATGTTAGAGACAGTGTTGGTTCTCATATTAATCTAACGTGGAAGCTGTTTAGGGCCCATCTGCTTAAGGGAGGTGATATAATTGCTCTTAGAATACATGAAAAGCACCCCGCAACAATTTCATGAGCAGGAGCTGATTTTCTCCAAACTACATCAGGTGTATATCATCCTTTCCTCTTTAGATGACTCTTATAATTACTATGTATCTTCGCTTGAAGTGTTAGCCAAGGAAGAAATGACTTTGACTAACACAACAGGGAGGCTAATAGAAGAGTAAAGATGGCGAAAGGACAGACAGCAGCTGAGAAAGGACAACAAACTTACAGCTGAGGAGCAAGCTACAGTTTATGTTGTTAAAAAATGTTATACATGTGGGACTAAGGGTCATTTGGCTAGAAATTGCAAGAAGAAAATTACACAGGGCAGACAATTTAAAAAGAAAAGCATTAATTTATCTATACATAATACTGGATCAGCAGGAAACCATGATAAATGGGTTGTTGATAGGAGAGCATCACAATGTATTACTAATAGAAAGCAACAGTTTGTTAACATGAAACACAGTGCTCAAAGTATTTCGCTGGCTAATGGCCGAAAGCTCAAGGCTTCAGGACAAGGTAATGCATTCTGTTCATGTCTAAATAAGGAGTTGCTCATGCTATATGTGCCTAGTGCAACATATCAGTTGTTATCAGTGAGTATACTGATAAAAGCGGGGTATACAGTAACATTCAAGGTTATGGAATGTGTGTTAGAGAAATAAGTGAAGCATTTTATCGTTAAGCTTGATTAATGGCTTGTTTCTGTTGAGAGATAACCCAGTTCTAAACACTAAGGTGGGGTTTGAGAACAGAAAGCCACATGATGAGTGTATTCACATATTACATAGACATATGGGGCATGTAAATTTTAGAGCTTTAAAATGAACTATAGAATTATCAAAAGGCATCAGGCTAAAGTCCTGTAACCACTATGTAGATTGCAATGTTTGCAACAGGGAGAAGAGTAAAATAACTCCTGCTAATAGAACAAATGGTTTTAAAACCAGTGAGCCTTTACAAGTGGTAATGGCAGACTTGATTGGTCCAAGGAAACTCAGCTTTGGGGGAGCAAAGTATATATTAAGCATTGGTGATATATTCTAGATATGCGTTTTGTTATTTGATGAAAAGCAAGGCTGAAACATATCAGAATTTTACCAACTGGTTGCGGTTTGTAGAACAGAAGTCAAATCGTAAGGTCATAATATTAGTGACCGATAATGGATCAGAGTTCACTAACAATGGGTTTGTGACTATGTTGAAGAAGGTAGGTATAGACCATAAGCAGTCTGCGCCTTATAGACCTCAACACAATGCCTATTGTGAATGGAGAGGTCAGGCCTTACAAGCTATGGTTAGAGCTATGCTCAGTGATTCAAGTTTGAATGAGAGACTTTGGGGAGAAGCTACCTTATGTGCTAACCATATCCTAAACAATGTAGCACATACAGCAACAAACAAATTGCCATTTGTTCGCTGGCATGGTAGAAAACCAGACCTCAGTTATCTCCATGTGTTTGGGATCCTGACGTAAGGAGCAACCTAGGGCTAGGAAACTGTTTTTTGTGGGATACGAATTCAACCATAGGTCACTCAGGTTTTGGGAACCAGGCACAAATAAGGTTTATCATAGTGCTAATGCGAAGTTCCTGGAACACATAGGATGGGAGAAAATAGATTAGGATTATGTCATTATAGAATCAAAGGTACCAATTAAGGAAAATGATAACAATGAACATGTAGAGAAGACTCTAAATAGGGATTCAGATACAGAGGAGTCCTCTATTTCTGTGAAAGAGGAAGAAGAAGTAAATGAGACCTCGATAGGGGAGATAAAGTATGAGTCTACTCCAATAAATAGTCCAGAATTGCCCAGAAGGATTACTGGAGTATTACCTCCTGATAGATACCAGGCTAATGTTGCTCAGCAGATCAGTCTTGAACCTTCTAGCTACGAAGACATTAAGTCTTACCCTGAAAAGGAGCTGCTTTCTTTTTCAAGATGGCTGCGAAGGACGAGGAGCGTGCATAGGAGCGCTCCAGGAAGTTTGGAGGTGGAGAAACATTTTGGGGCGTTGGGGGTCGTTTTCAGCTGACCCCAGCCACAGGAGACTGCTGGAGTAGCTTCCC
This sequence comes from Pareas carinatus, assembly GCA_032468095.1. NCBI lineage: Eukaryota > Metazoa > Chordata > Lepidosauria > Squamata > Pareidae > Pareas > Pareas carinatus. The sequence goes on along the minus strand of JANHFO010004869.1, from coordinate 50,026 downwards.
TCCTCGATCTGGGAGGCCTGGGGAGCTTTGCGGTCCAAATGGGGGGCTTTGCAGCTGACTGAGAGACAAAGGCAGATTCGGCTCTGTCAGCCCCAGCTGGCCTCAGCCGGCTTTAACAATGGCAGCGGTGCCTCTCCTGTCGGGCTGCGACAGGGAGGTTTCCGTCGGTGTGGAATACCACCACCCCCCCCGATTTCATCCCCTGCCTGCCTGCTGCGATCAGGGCATGAACTTACTTGTCGGCTTTGGTGGCGGCTCTGGTGGCTCTGGCGGTGGCGACGGGGACGGCGGCGCCATTTTGGCTGGGCGGCCGCGCTGGGGGCGATTCTCTTGGTGAGGATCCTCTTTGCTTTTGCCTCCTGCCTCCTCGCTTTTTCGTTGGCTTGCGGAGCCGGCTGGATTTATGACATTCTTGCTGGCTTTTGTCGGCGCCAGCTGGTTCTGGCAGCCCTATCCGGCTGGACTGCAGCGGGGGGTTATTTGATGCCCTCCCGACATGCAGCTTGGCCCGGTGATGGCGGTAGCAGCGGCAGCGCAACTTTGCTGAGCGTCCGTCGTGGGATGGCTTTTTTCCAATGGGGATCTTTCCCTCCCCCACCACTTGTTCGAACTGCTTCCTGGTCGGTCCTTCCTTTCGCTTGTCAGCATCGGCTGGCTCTAGTGGTGGCGCAATTTCATCAGGCGCCACGTTCTTTCATCAATGAGGTCTTTTCCAACAAGATCTCTTTCCAACATCCCCCATCCCGGGCCCTCCAGAGATCATCGACCAACGCGACCAATGCTGTTTCAGTGCTGTAGCCAGGCCTGAAGCCGGACTGGCACGGGTTCAAATAGACAGTTTCCTCCAGATGTCGGGGAAGCTGATATGCCACCACACTCTCAACAACCTTCGTCAAAAAGGGAAGGTTGGAGACCAGACGATAATTTACAAAACTAGCCGGGTCCAGGGAAGGCTTCTTGAGGAGAGGTC
>JANHFO010004868.1:32948-46875 GCA_032468095.1 Pareas carinatus | reverse complement strand
CATCACGCGCTTGGCCTCCAAGATAAGAAGCCAGCTGCAAGGCCATGCTCAACCCCCCCCCCCCGTTTGCCTCCATGGCAACTCCGAGATCTGGGCACAGGTCAAAATATGACATCTACAAATGTAACCATTACTACTTTCTGGGCTACCCATATTCTGGGTGGGGTCTTTTTTCCCCAAACTTTTCCAAGACTCCATCCATTTCAAGAAACCCCGGGAGCCCTGATCAAGAGGTAAAGCTCCAGTGATGGAAAACTGGCCATGCTTGAGTTCACTTTTAATTTCCCGTGAAACCCCACCAACCTCTTGTGGAGCTCCAGGGCTGTGTGGACCGCAGTTAGACAAACCTCGCTCTAGGACCCTGGAGCCAGCAGATATACATGTATTTCTTTTTTGAGGGGGGTGTATGTGTCAGGAAGCACCACTTTCTGCATCTTTCAAGTAGCATTAAGCATCCTTTTGAGGCGAAGAGAAATCAGGATGCATTTCCCAAGCTGAAAAAAACCTGACAATAACGATTTCTTTGCCGGTGGCCATGGGTCTCAAGGGAGGAACAGGGAAGAATGGAAATAAAATGGAGGCCTGGTTCTGGATTTGATTATCCATCTTTGTCTCTCTTGTCCTCTCTCCTCCCCTTTGTCTATCTGACCCAGTTAACTCAATTAGAAAACACAACTGTTCCTCCCCCCATCCATCATTCCCAACCAAGAGACCCACGAAAGCACTGACAAATCTTACAGTGAGGCAGTAAAGACAATTTTTCCCCTCTAGCACGGGTTTCCCAATCTGGACAACTTTAAGGCAGGTGGACTTCAACTCCCAGAATTCCCCAGCCAGCATGGCTGGCTGGGGAATTCTGGGAGTTGGAAGTCCACCCGCCTTAAAGTTGTCAAGGTAGGGAAACCCTGTGGGAGTTGTTTTTGTTGTAGGAGTTCCCAATCTAACCCAAAAACGCTGCAGATCTTAGCTGGTTCCCCACTGCCATTGAAACAGTTTAAAAAACGAACAAACGCTAGGATCCTAACAGTTTGCCTTTTATTTTATTTTTCATTGAACCCCCGTCTTAGATATCAGCCTGCCAGGAGATGGTGTCAGAACTGCGGGGCATCCTTCTCTGCAAGGACAGTTTTCACCCCCGTCAGAGGCGGGGGCCTATTCTTCGGACTCGTCCCGTTATACCGGAAGACCGGAGGCCCCGCCCAGCAGCCACCACCGCCACCCTCAGCAATGGCAAACTCTGCGGCGGGGGGGACCCTGACCAGCTGGCACAGAGACTGGCCCAAGAAGCCGCCTTGGTCGCGCGAGGCTGCACCCACATCCGGGTGTGCCCCGAATGCCGGCGGTTCCAGGGCCTCCGCGTTCGGCCCGGCCCGGATTCCCTCGCGCAAAGCGCTGAGAGTTTGGAATGGGAGAAAGTGACGAACAGCAGCGAGCCCGAATAGAGCGAGCCGCTACGGCCGTGGCAGGAGCCAAATGTTCCATTTTACAGAACATGAGACTTGTACGCGGTGTTGAACTATTTTTAAATGAATAAAGCGGCATCCCAGTTTCTGGAGAGCATAGCAAAGCTTTCGGGCTGGGAGCGAGCCCAGCGGCAGCATTGTCACTTGTCGTCTCTAGCGTTTTTACTTCTGCAAGTCCCGGGTGGAGCTAAGCTGGGGAAACGCTAACTCGGGATATCGCGTCTATGCGATTCGAGGTGCGGGGCGTGGAAAAGGCAAAACCTGGCCGAAAAGAGGTTGTTAGACTCGCACACGTTACGCCAGGTGGAAAGATTATGCCACCTTACGCACAATTAACACCTTATTGTTAAACGGATGAGAGAGCTACTTTCTTCTAGAAGGGGGGAAAGGGAGAGCTTTAGTTTTGATGTGTCAAGGTTACATCATCCCACCTGAGATATCAAAGCCCTAGCTTTGCAGCAGGTAAGAAAGAAAAGAAGGACCATGGAAAAAGAGGTGTGTTTTTTCCTACAAGTTCACGAAAGGGAGGTCTAAACTCGGAGACTTTGCTACGACTTTGTTTTTTCTTTCTTCGTTCTTTCTTAAAAGCTCCTTTTTAAAAAAGGAAAGCCAGTGCAGCATAGGTTTACACAGGGAACAGGGAAAGGGATTTATTTTTTCCTCTCTCACCCATAGAGTGATAAAATAACCATCCCTGACTGTGAGTTTCTGAAAGTCAAGTCTTGGCGCCTTTTTTTTAAAAAAAAAACACATCTTCATAAAATTATTTTATGAACAGCAATGAGACCGCCTGAAAAAAACCCAACCCAAACCTCTGTGTAATGACTTTACACCTGTAGAAGATCTCAGAGTTCAGTGTTACAAACTGGTTTGGAGTGAAGATCAAAAGGCATCCACCTTCGTGGAAGGATAAATGAGGATAAATGGGTCAGCAATCAGGAAGTTCTTGGTGGACGTGGCTTTTCATACGTAACTTCTATTTTCTAAATAGTAATTCTATGCAAATTCTTACTGTTATAAAATATTATAGAAGGGGGGGGGAACAAGGTGACGATGAACAATTTGAAATCAAAGATTGATCCTGTCTGTGATTGTTGGAGGGTCTTTTTTTATTGTGTTAAATAAAATATGTCCTTCCGTGATAGAGCTTTCCCCTTTATATAACTATAGCAATAGCAGTTAGACTTATATACCGCTTAGCAGCGCTTGACAGCCCTCTCTAAGCGGTTTACAGAAATTGGCCTCTTGCCCTCAACAATCTGGGTCCTCTTTTGACCAACCTCAGAAGGACGGAAGGCTGAGTCAACCTTGAGCTGGTGGGACTCGAACTGCTGAACTTACTGGCAGCCGACTGTTAACAGTAGTAGAATGCAGTACTGTACCCTAACCACTGCACTACTACAGCTCTTATAAATAGTGTACCCTCTTCCAATACTTTCATAACATTTCTATATAGCTTTAATTCTGAAGCCAGCACCTTTGGGTTTCTTTTTACTGCGAAAATCAAGATTCAAATAACTCGACGTAATGAATAAGACAAGCATTGAAATACCTTTTTGTAACCTTTTGATTGTTGATTGCTGTGCTGAAGAAATGGATCTGTATATAAAACATTTTTATATTACAACAAAATCCATGTTAGAAGTAATGATTCTTATTATGGGTGAAACAATTTGAGTTTGTAGTCCTTTTTGTTAATTGATGTTAATCACAAAAAAAATAGGGACAAGCTACTAGTTTTATTTTTGTCCCTAGAATGTGGGAAAGTACTCTAGTGGAGGGGTCCCCAATCCTCGGTCCGTGGACCGGCATGGGTTTGTGGCATGCCAGCAACTGGGCCGCACACACAAGGCAAGCCCCATTCATGGGATGCAGGCAGCATACAAAACCACACCCTCTCTGGTCCGTGAAAAAAACTTTCTCAATGAAATCCATCCCTGGTGCCCAAAAGGTTAGATGTCACTGCTCTAGCGTATTAAAGTTGTTCAGGTTGTATTTTCTACAGATGATGTTGTGATTGTTGAGTAATTAGGTATAAAGGACTTCAAATATTCTGTTGTTTAATATCAATAACAAATATATTATTTGTGTACCATTTGCAGAACACATAAGAAAACACTCTTTGCTGCAAACTAAAGTCTGTTAGGATTTTTTTGACCCAGATCTGGTAGCCGTAGTTATATAGTCTTTCTTTAGCCATTTGCCTTGAGCATACAAGTATCCCAACTGCATGGGGTGTCAAGCTGCTTGTGTTCTTGCTCTCTCACATAAGATAAAACTCAGTTAATTATATCCTCTAGGTCAGGAGGCTGTTCTGACAGAAAATATTAATTTAATCGTCATCACTACATTAAAGCTTTCTTCTTTATTTTTTTTAAAAGCTACATTTTTAAATTCTTCTGTAACCGTGCCTGAACCTGATTGAGACAGTACGAGTGCTCTCTCTACTCAATTCCAATATTAAAAAATTCACCTGCAGATGTACTCCTTTTCCCCCTGGTTAGTTGCTAAAAACAAATGAAAGAATTGCAGTTTCTGTCTGGAAGAATGAACATGAGCAAAAAGAACGAATGTACTGCTAGCAAAGTGAGAGATTTCATTCTCAGTAACACCCCCTTCCCATCCCTCTCTGCCTGTCAGCACTTCAATCATAAACATAAATTATATTGGCATCCTCAATAGTTTTCCATAGGACACAGAATAAAAAAGTAATGTATTATGCATGGATTCTTGCTCAAAAAACCCAGCTTTCCTTTTTTACATTTGAAGGACTAAAGGATGGAAGAACAGCAGCAAACAGATCAAACCGGCTGGTTCAGATCTTCCTTTGCAGCAAAATGAAATGTGGACTACATCAACAGTACACAAGCCCACAGAGAGAGAGAGAGAGAGAGAGAGAGAGAGAGTGCAATTGCACTCTCAAGTCCCCAGCAGGTTAGCAGGCTAACCAGACACTCCTGCATTTTAAAATATCCACAAATAAAAGGGCACAACAGATTACACAGAGTGTGATTAGGAAAGAATGGTAACAAGGTCAAGAATTGCAAAAGAGCAAATCAGAGCATAGAACTTTTGGAAAAGATAATTGGACTATGTTGATGATGGCTTGCTGAGTTTAGATATTCATGATCACACTGTGCATGGCTCTCTGTTCTATAAATTACGGAGCTTCCAAATGGCTTTTTTTTAAAAGAGGAAGATGCTCATTTTATATGTAAAGGCATATTGAATTCCAGTTTCAGCAGGAACCAAAGGTATTCATATAATGCATGTGATAAAGCAATTAAGAAGAAGCAAACCAGCATGTGCTGTACATTTGCATTTCATCACTTTTGTGTGAATTTAAGCACAGTCTTGCATGCACATGCACAATCATATCTTTGACGTGGCCACCAGCATTCTTTCTGCTTTTCTTTTGAAGGTCACATATCTTAACCTAATGAGGACCAACTACTTCTTCACAAGAATTGTTCTGATTAATTTTCTTTACCAAAAAAAAGATTTACTTTGTTTCTAGGGAGCCAGGCAATGTGAAACATGCATGGAAGAATATTCATCTTTTTTGGTCTGCTGCTGGCCAGAACATTTTCATGCCCATGTTGTATGTTTATATGTGGTGAGACCATTGTTGTCACAGAAGAAATTGACACGATACTAAAAAAATCAGTTACTTACAGTAGTTGCCTTGACCAGCAAACCATAGCATTACTTTCTCTCTGACAATCTAATGAACCTAACTTTTTTTAGCAATGGCTAGTCCAATGCTTTGGAGGATGGAGGGAGAATTTTAATTTCAGATCTTGTTTTGAGGCGGAATAAAGATTCTTCAAAACCTCGAAGATTCCCAGGCCTTGCTTTAGTGGATGGGAGAGTCTTTTTAGTTGTGTTTTTACACTGAGTGACCAAATTCCATCTTGTTTTGTTTTGTATTATATTTCTGTTATTTATTATATTGTGAGCTGTCCGCATTTGGTTTGAAAGTTGGACTGCGTTTAAATTAAATTATATAAATGAATATAAATTGAGTGTGTAGAAGTGCTATGAGGGCCAGCAGACTAGAAATTAATTGGAATAATTCTCACAAATATTTGAGGGGAGGGTTGAGGGGAAGAGATGGAATGTTCTTTTAACATAAAAAGTGCAAGGGAATGGGAGTCAAGGAATTTTTCTCTCTTTATCCAGTGAATTCTACCAGTCACCATACTTCCTATGTGAAAACTCAAATCTAAACCAATATTGACACAATATTCTAGATTCAGTTTAACTAACATGGAAAGAAACCATGTTTGATGTTATCAAAAGCCAGAGAAGTTCAGGAGAATCAACAGGGTTGTATTCTTTTCCTGGGAAAGATAATTCAACAGGGTGACCCAAAATGGCTCAAATATTAATTGAAATGGATCTAGAAAACCTTGAAAGAGGATATTTAATTATTTATTATGCTTCTATATTGCCATGACTTGCAAGGACTCACAGCAGTTTACTACAATAAAAACAGTAAAAATAGAATTAAATTGAAAAACCACAAATCAGAATCTGTAAGAAAAGAAAATGGATTACTGCTCAAATACTCTGCAACCTTTTTACTGACTTCTGAGAGGCCATCATGATGGTTAGCAACCTGGCCCTTGGTAGATTGGGTGCCTTGTCCAACTACAGAAACTGCAACTGGAAAACATTGATAAATAGTTCTACCAACCTTTCACCTCTTTGAAATGTGGTTACATTAATTGAATTCATTAGGAAACATGCAGCAGGTAGGTTGCTGCTCTAGAATTTAGTTTTTTGATTATAATTGTGCTTTTCTTTCTTTCAATTGAGCCCATCATTTTTGATGCTAAATGAAACATTAGTTAAGTGAATTTTACTCGACATTTTGTGTCATTGTTGTTAAGTGAATCACTGCAGTTAAGTTAGTAACACGGTTGTTAAAATGAATCTAGTGTTTCCATTGACTTTGCTTGAAAAAGGTCGCAAAAGGTGATCACATGACCCTGGGACACTGCAGCCATCGTAAATCAGTTGCCAAGCATCCAAATTTTGATCATGTGACTATGGGGATACTGCGACAGTCATACACTGTGTGGATAATTATTAGGCAAGTCAGTATTTTGACCATATCATTTTTATGCATATTTTCAATCTCCAAGCTATATAAGCCTAAATGCTCATTGGCTATAAGCATATCCGGTGATCTGTATTTGTGTAATGAGGGAGGGTGTAGCCTATTCCATTCCATGAAACCTTTGAAAAATATATCTTCAGATATTTCTTGGCCTACTCTTGCTGTTTCAATTTATTTGTCTTGTTCAGTGGTTGCCAGGTTTCAGCCTTCCTTACCTCCTATATCAAGGTGTGCATAGTTATTAGGCAGCATTTCCTCAGGCAAAAGGGGCCAAAATAGAGATTTAACTGACTGAAAAGTCAAATTGTAAAACATCCTTCCACTCTTGAAATTGCTAAGATATTGGAGTGTGATCGCAGAACCATCAAATGTTTTGTTACAAATAGTCAACAGAGTCAGAAGAAACATGTTGAGAAAAAAAATGCAAATTAACTGCATTTAGAGTTAAGAAGATTCAAATGTGAAGCTACCAGGAACCCATTATTCTCCAATGCTGTAATTTTACAGAACTGCAGCCTACCTGGAGTCCCCAGAAGTGCAAGGTGTTCAGTGCTCAAAGACATGGCCAAGGTAAGGAAGGCTGAAATCTGGCAACCACTGAACAAGACAAATAAGTTGAAACAGCAAGAGTGGGCCAAGAAATATCTGAAGATAGATTTTTCAAAGGTTTTATGGAATGGAATAGAATTTATTTATTGGCCAAGTGTGTCTGGACACAAGGAATTTTTCTCCATTGTAAATGCTCAATGCTTACATATAGGCTACCATCGACAAACTGTGGTTACAATCATAAGGCTATAATTGACAAACAATGGTTACAATCCATACATTAATTATAAAGTACATTCATCAAGTTGTGTATGTATTAGGTACATTTATAATCAAAGTATATTCATCATGTTGTCATGTTATGAAGTACAATCATCATGTCACCATGTCACATATCAAAACATGAGAGTGACTCTTGATGGACCAGATGGATAGGCCCGTGGCTGGATCAGTAATGGGCACAGAGCTCCACTTCGACTCAGTGGAAGTGGAGTACTGGTATGGGCTGGTATTATTAAAGATAAGCTAGTTGGACTTTTTGGGTTGAAGATAGACTCAAAATCAGCTCCCAAACCTACTGCCAATTTTTGGAAGATCCTTTCTTCAAGCAGTGGTACAGGAAAAAGTCTGCATCTTTCAAAGAAGACCATGCTTTTTATGCAGGACAATGCTCCATTGTATGCATTGAAGTGCTCCTCTGTGTGGCTAGCCAGTAAAGGCCTTAAAGATGAAAGAAGAATGACCTTCCTCACCTGGCCTAAACCCTATTGAGAACTTGTGGGCCCTTCTTAAACAGGAGATTTATGGTGAAGGAAAACAATACAGCTCTCTGAACAGTGTCTGGGAGGCTGTGGTTGCTGCTGCGCAAAAAATTGATGGTGAACAGATCAGGAAATCGACAGACTCCATGAATGGAAGCTCTGTAACTGATATTAAAAAGAAGGGTGGCTATATTGGTCACTGATTTTTTTTGAAATGTCAGTAATGTTTATTTGTAAATTTTAAGTTTGTTTATTATTCTCACATTAACAGGTGAAAATAAATGAGTGGGATGGGAACATTTTCATTTTTCATTTAGTTGCATAATAATTCTGCACACTGATAGTTGCCCAATAATTATGCATACATAGATGTTCTCCTAAGAAAGCCAAAACTTCACTTTTACTTTCTTAAATATTCAGGTTTGAGGTTTATTAACATTTTGGATTGATTGAGAGCGCTGTAGTTCAATAATAAAATTAATCCTCAAAAATACAGCTGGCCTAATAATTGTGAACATAGTGTGTGACAAATGATCAGAGGTCACTTTTTTAGTGTCTGGCCATCCTGTCATTGGAAACTCCTGATGTTTCTCCTGATAAACTTGACTTGGTAGATATTTCTAGGTATTCAATAATATATCTCGAGTCTAATGTGGAAAAGAGTCATTTTATGAATTGCTGTCTGGGATAAGTGAGGGTAATCTCCAAATATGAAAGAGTGGTAGAGACAGTGTTATGGCAGGGACTGTTTTGGAAGGAAAGAGCAGGAAAAACAGCCGTGTGCATAAGCAATGTGTGGTCCTTTCTCATGATTTGGTGCTTTAGTTTAAAGCATTTAAAGTCCTTTTAACAATCTGAGTTCCTTTTAGAGCTTAGACACTTTCTATGACTATAGAAAACTATAAAAAGAAGATAGTCAACCCTGAAAAATTACAGTTTGAAGCATCTTCAAAACTCTTGGATGTGGCTGTTAGAGGCTTCCAGAAATTGTTATTTGAAACTTTGAATGTAACAGAGAAAATGCATTTAACATGTGGATGGGGAATGTAAGTTTAACTATATTGAATTTTAAATTAAGTTGTAAATGAAATAAAATTTAGGTTTTTTTCATGGCTAGGCTACCTGCTTTTGGGATTGTGGTTCTCAACATAGTGTGCTCATAGTGTTAGCCTGGAAAAGGGTAGTTTAGGTTTGAATATTAAACTAGAACTTATCTGGTATTTAAAAGATGTTGCAATTTCAGTCGGTTCCATTAGGTAAAAAGTCTTAATTTCTTTTAAGCCATTTTTTCCCTTAAAAAGGCATTAGATAGGAGAAATCCTGAATTCAAATAACTAGCATAGAAATGTGAACAATTATTCTTGAGAAAGATAAAAAAATATACTGAGTGCTCTTGCATCGATAAGAATGTTTATTACTATTGTTGATGTAGTGTAGTATGTTAACTCCCAGAAGGTACAAAAATATATTTAAGGTGCCAGATTTTTTTACTTTCATTTTTATACAAAACCTTCTATTTTCTGTAGTTGTAAATTACTAATTTGAAGAGTTTTGATGTACCATTCTTCTTTGTAGGTTTGAATTTTATTATGTGTACATGCAGCCCTTGTTTAGTGATTACTTCATTTAGCGACTGTTCACAGTTAATTATGGTGATGAAAAGTAGTTTTATGACCCTTCTTCATATTTATTACCTTTGCAGGCCTGTAAAGCCAAGGAAAATTGAAGTAAGATAGTAAGAACAATCATACTTCTACTTAATGGCCGCTTTGCTTAATGACATAGTTGCCGGTCCCCAACTGTGGTTGCTAAACAAAGTGCCTTTACGCTGAACTGTGTCAAAGAAAATTCCTGATTATTTCCAATTATTATTACAGATTTCAAGAACCATCTTTTTATTGGGGACAGACTTCCAGCTGAGAGCTAGAAAATCTTTTTAAAGTAGGTATTCTATTTTTATTTTTCCTGCTTGCTGACATGTAAACATTGATAGATCATATTGTATAAACTAGCTTTGCAGACCAAGGGCGGGGGAGTAAACTGAGATGGTTTACACACAGCTCCATGTGCGCAAGTGCAAATGCAAACCACTCAAAGCCCACCCCTGAACTAGGATGCAATTGAGTAAGGTCCCTGAAAGTTGTTATGGTAACTTAACATTGCCTTATAAGTTTTCTGCAGTATTAACTTTGGTAATTCCACTGTACTAACATTTCTTGAGGAACATCTTAATAATTTTAGATATTGCAGTCTTATATCTTTTTGAAGGTATTTCTCAAGGCTTGAACTTCTCATGAGTGGACATTGGTATTGTGACAATACCTATGATAGTAGCAGCTGTGTGTAAATAAGGTATCCTATACATGGGGGCGTCTTATAGATGGAAAAATACGGTACTTAATAAATAAATAGTCTTTTTTAGTACAAGTAGTCCTTGACTTATGGTGACAGTTGGGGTCAAAATGTAGCTTTTCCAGGGTATCGACTACTCAGTCTGCGTGTCTCTGTGTCTAGAGTCTAGCATTCCTTCCACCTTGTACTCTTCCTTCCTGTTTACCAATTTGGGAGGGGGCACCTGTGACTACAGAATAAGTGTGTGAGCCTCTTTTACAAGCAAAAGACCAATGGAATACAAATGCTGGCAATTGCAAACAAAATGCTACTCTGTTTATTTGCTTACTCACTGGGAAAGAACCAATAAATTTAGAAGCTAGTTTCTTGAAAGGTCTTGTTAGAAATTTTGTAGAAAGTCACATATGATCCCCTCCTGCAATTCTATCACTCACCTGCATGCATCTGCTAATTGTTTGGATGCGACCTTTGCTAGTTCAAGCTGTTCCTTTAAGAGGTTTTAGGTTGCTTGCCTATGGTGCAGGAAAGTATTTTTTTTGTCTGGTTGTTGGTAAGAAATCCTTAAGTTGCTTGGAATGGGGACATACTAGGAGAGGAGATGTAAAAAACAAACAAACCAGCAAGAGGTACGAGGTAAGTCCAGCTGTCTTGCTGGTAAAAAAGATAGCTTCTTAAATATTGCTGCAATAGTTGGTTAACCTTCTCAGCTTTTCCGTTGGCCTTCTAGATGATGCAAGGAAGACAAATTAATTTTAATATTTAATAAGTGTAAGAGGGCCTTTCAAAATTTGGAAGTGAACTGATGAGCAAGCAGTAACTTTGTCTTGCTTGAGTTCAGCTGAGGTTGTTTTAATTTAGCCAAACCCAGAAACCACCAAATTTCAGTCACATCTTCTGCTGGGCAGTATCAAAAAGAGTCAGTTTAGTCTAATGGTTTAGGTGCTGGACAGAATGGGAAACCTGACTTCTAGTCCTATCTTAGATGCTGAAGCCAACTGGGTGATGTGGGGTCAATCACTCTTACACTGAAGAAGATGATGGCAAATCACTTATGAAATTGTTAAAGTAAAGCATATTTCATTGACTGAAGTAAACTTTCCGAAGTGTATTGCGTTAAATCTGAAGGTGATTCATGATATTTCATAATGTATTTACTTGAATCAGCTCTAGATTATTTCCTTTGGATTGGTTTTCTAAGAAGCATTACTCTGCATATTTTTCATTTTGCTACTAAACTGACAACAGATGAAGAACTGAATAAAAAGTGATTTGGAGTTGTGGTTTTACTCTGGTGCCTTCTTGGTTTTTTGTGCGAGGGAGGGGCTTCCTTTCATTTTTGATAAATTGTGGGTTTCGAACTTACCTCTTACTGTAAAGTGATGAAATATTACCAGATTCAATTTATGGCAGCTTGCTGATCCACCCAAAAAGTAGTTGGGACTCATTGGCTTGTCATTTTCTGCAATTTGAGAACTGCTGGATTATATTTTCAATTTATGAGAAAGTAAAAAAATAATGAGACAAACTATAATTTCCATTGAAAAAATTGATTGGTTTGGAATATCTGTCATTTGTATTTAACCCTGCTTGTAGAAATTTGTTTCATTTGAGATTACTGTTTAAACACCTTGAAAACAAGTCAGGAAGAGTTTTAGCAATGTACTTTATTTGGACTTCTTTGTGTTTGTTCTCTTTGGTACTGCACATGTAATAGATTGATCAGTCACCAGTTTACTTTGGATAAATAACTTGTAGAATGCAGTACATTACTTGCTTGGTTCAAACTTTGTGACAGAAGTCACACTGTGGATTCTATTCATGGCTTCTCTGATAAAATGCATATGGATACTATATAGTATAGTATAGGAGATGTACACTTTCAGAGAATTGAAATGACTATCAGAAACATATCTATTGCATTAAAGATGGCATTGAAAAGGAAGATAATTTGGATGTACACATCCTGGGGGTAGAATGCAAGCTTCAAAATGTTTTTGGATTATCAATGAGGAGGCTTTGTGTCTTATAACACACCAAGCTAACACATTTTCGTGGCTTAGAAAGATCTGAGTAGAATTTATAAGTTGAATGATATGTCCAGAATTAAAGATAATAGGATTTTAAGCTGTAACCATTTAGCACTTTAATTATTAAAAGTAATACTTTGACATAAAACCTGGAAACCAGTACACTTGGCATAAGACTAAACCACCAATCTGTATAGAGTTGCAGTGTATGCACCATTTCCAGAGGCAGCTTCTGGAGTGCATTGGAGTAGTCCAATGTTTATAGACCTAATGCACGTATAATTTATGTATGGTTTGAGTACTCCAGAAATTGTAAAAAGAAGAACATCTAAGAACTTTGTGCTTGCTATCATTATCTGCTTATATCCAAACAATTATCATTTGGATATTGACCAACTGAATGTTTGAATGAGAATCTAAATCATGTTTCATATTTTAGCTTAATTGTGATTAAGCTTTGGAAGTTTTTCTAACAAGCCTAGTCTCTGGTTTTTTTCTGCTTCTCTGCCAAATTGATTACCAAGGGAAGGTAGTATGGGATGAATGAAGGGAATTGCATTGTTTTGTAAGCTTGTGTTAAATAGTGAGCTCAAACGTCTTAATGTATAGAAGAAGAAACTGCTTTGTGCTATATTGTTACATGCCAATGCTTATAATTTAGTAGTAGAGGAGAATGTAATTTTAAAGTGAAAATTGTGTGCTGAAAAGTAGGCAAACTTCTGGAAAGAATTTGTAGGCATAGTAGAATATATTCAACTGAAACTACATATTCACTGTTAGCTATCTACTGATGCTGTGCACTTGTCTCGGAGAATGAAGCTTTATAGAAGGTAGCAAAAGTTGACTAATGGGATCACAACAGCAGCAAACCTTTCTGAGATTGTATCCTAGACCAGTGGTTTCCAAAGTGGGTGGTATCGCCCCCTGTGGGATGGCCTACGGGGGCACTAAGAGGCAAGAGGGGTGGCAGGGGGGCGCTAAGAGGCATGGCGCACTGCCCAGAAGGCGCAGGGACACAAGCCTCCCTGCTGTAAGAAGCATAAAGCGCAGCATGAAGGCCGGCTTTGGAGTGCTGTCCTTGCCCCCGCTGCACTGCCCTCACTGCTGCTAGTTTGGCAAATCAGCATGGCTTTCATGCGCCTTACACACCGGAAGGCTTGTGTCCGCCCCTGCGCCTTCTGGGCAGTGCCCGACTCTTGCCTCTGATGAGGGGGAGGGGCGGCAAGCGAGGTTGTCCCCAGCCCCTCCATCCCAAGCGGCACTACAGCCCTCGGCCTGCTCAGTGTTCCTGGACTCCCGGGGCTGAGACTGGACAAGGGGTAGAGTTCCCCTGAGCGAGTGTGTGTGCGCGTGCGAGCGTGTGTGTGTGTGAGAGAGAGAGAGAGACTGGACAAGGGAGCAGAGGTCCCCCAAGTAAGTGTGTGTGTGTGTGTGAGAGAGAGGGAGAGCGGTGCATTGTCGGCTCGGCAGCTGGGATGGGAAAGTGCTGCTCTCTGCCTCTCTTGATCCCCCCTCCCCGCGCAGGGCGAGGTTTCCCAGGTCTGTCTGTCTGTCTGTCTGTCTCTCTCTTCCTCTCTCTCCCTCCCTCTTTCTCTCCCTCTCTCCCCCCCCTCTCTCCCTCCCTCCCTCCCTCCCTCTCTCTCTCTCTGT
>JANHFO010004868.1:6362-24603 GCA_032468095.1 Pareas carinatus | reverse complement strand
CAGAATATTGTTTTATCAAACACAATGGGCTACTGACATATTACTGACGCTTACAAACAGCCAGATGTTTTTCAAATCTATTATTAATTCTTTGCTTCCCTTTGCTATTTAATTCTTTTCAACTTTTATTGCTGAAGACCATAAGTGTGCATTTAATAGCCTAATTCAAAAGCGTTATCTATGTTTTATTTATTTTAGAATAGGTACTTGCCCTCCAAATAGCAGAATCTTAAGAAGAACTACAGCTTAATATGTAACACAGGAATATTAGTTGTATAACTATTTGGGGAATATTTAACTTTTGAGATAATTTTTTTGATTGTATAGCTGTAACTTCCATGTAATACAGTACTATTTATGTAATAAAACAATCCTATTAAAACTAAAACCAAAAATTCAAGCTACAAAGTTAGCAGATTTAGAGAACTGTTTGTTGTAGTATTTAAAGACACTAGACCGCAAACCATAAGATTTTGAGTTTTGGTCCTATCTTAGTCTTTGGTCTTATCTGTTGTAGGAAGAGATCTATGGCAAGTCACTTTCAAAAATGTTGCCAAGAAAACTGGAAGGACATGTCCATATATTTGCCGACTGGGGTGGAAAAGAGAGAGTGAAAGTCTTGAATAACTGTCCAACATTCCCAGTGTTTGTCATTGAGGCAATCATATAGGAGAGATCATAGTATGGCCAGGATGACTACAAATCAGGCATAAAAGTGGTCATACTGGTAGTGGCTGATGAGTGTTGAAGTCAAAGCACACCAGGAAGCCAACAGGTTAAAAAGTGTTATCCTAAACATGCTTTCACCTTAAAATCAGATTTGCAATGGGGCTTCCTTTAGTTTAAATAGGACTGATGAGATAAAATCAATATTTATCGAGAAGATGAGTCATGCTTATAATTTAGGATCACTGTGGAGTCCCCAACACAAATACAGCAAGTTCTGCCTCTGTAGCTTTTCGCTAGAACTTGAATGAATTATATTTTAATGTGCTTGTTGGCACAGGTCCAGATGTGTGAATGTCAGCCACATATTCCAAAGTGTATGTGTAGATTTGAAAATGTGACTAGATGAAGTGAAGTAATTTAAAGACAAATACTTTATGGATTCCCCATTCTACATTGTTGAGAAATTTCTGAATAGCTTAATGATGCTAGATAAGTGCATATTTACTAAGAAATATCTCCAGAGGAGGTATTTTACATTATTAGAAATACAAGTTTCTGAATCAAAATAGATTGGATCTGTATTCATACTTGCTAAAATGGCCTTGGAGGAAACAATAAGTTCACTGTTAAAACTGCTTTCTGAAAAATGCCTCAGAGCTTTCAATTACAAACCTTAGAATATTTCATAAAGAATAAAACAAACACCCCCTTTTAAAATTTTATAGTATCTGCAAATGGAGGGGGGCGAATGACAGAAACTGTGTCCTGCAGTATACAGTGCAAGCTCCTTCCTTCTCTGTCAATTGTGATGTTGCACGCAATATAAAAAGGCTGAGTTTTTGTCATTCTGATGGAAGTGACAATATTCTACAGATCGCAATGTTGTTACCTCCCACCACAGGAAGATAGTTTTCTCCCTTTTTCTGTTTTCTCTACTCAAAATTACATTCGTGCTTACCATCACATTTTTTCTCTCTTTTCTGGCTTGAATGCAACTAAAAGGTTGAATATATAATACAGGTAGTCTTCAACGTATGATCACAATTGAGCCTGAAATTTATGTTGCTATGTGAGAACTTTGTGAAGTGAGGCTTGTTCCATTTTACGACTTTTCTTGCCACACTTGTTAGGTGAATCATTGCAGTTGTTAAATTAGTAACACCGTTGTTAAGTGAATCTGGCTTTCCCATTGACTTTACTTGTCAAAAGGTCAGAAAAGGCGATCACATGACCCCGGGCGACCTTGCAGCCGTCATAAATATGAACCAGTTGCCATATTTCTGAATGTAGATCACATGCCCATGGGGGTGCTGCAATGGTTATAAGTGTGAAAAATGGTCATAAGTTACTTTTTCAATGCCATTGTAACTTTGAACGCTCACTAAATGAACTGTTGTAAGTCGAGGACTACCTATATTGTCTTTAACTCACTTCTTCCTTGAACTCGTGTTTCTTCTTCTTTTAATTGTTGGCAGTTTCAAAATTTCAGCGCTTTTGTTACAGTTGTTGTGGAGTTAAAAAAAAATTCTGGATAGTGGATGTGTAGAAAAAGAGAACGATTTGCAAAATTGTAGCACAGCTGGAGCAACCTATTTCACTCCAGGTCTATTCAGGAATTTCAACCCAAAATCAGTTTTGTTGATGCTGGAACATCTTTTGCTTTTCAGCCTTTGTAAGCAGTACTTGGTGAGTAGTAACAAAGGTTTCTATGATAAATCAACAATCATTTATCACTCTAAAATAAACTTGCTTTGAGGGAGGATTCAGGCAGATGTGGAGAGAACCCTTTCTTGAAAGGAAAGGGAATTTGTTATTTGTGTCAACTGATTACTCTCTGATCATAATTTGTTAGCATTAAGTTCACAGCAGAAAGAAAAAACCCTTATCAAATCTTTTTGTATGAAAAATGCTGCTTTCATATTCCGAAAAAAGAGGCGAGTTGGTTCTAAAATTATAGTCATTCTACAGTTCTGTTTAAGTTCATTGCTGTATTGAGTCCTAACAGGCATTGGCAGCCTGATAGCATATTCACAGATTATGTCAGAACAAATTATCCAAATATACATAAAATCTGTATAATTGCTCGCTTTGTACCATTTGGGAAGCAATTAAAATGAGTTAAGGAAAATTTCAACCTATGAATAATTCATAATTAATCTAGCAATAATATAACTCATTCTCCTCCCCCAGCTTTCATCAGAAAAGTGGTGGGTTTATTTTGCAGCGTTTCTTCTGAAAATGGATTCATCTTGACTTTTTGGCATAAGTCTATAGGCAGGCTTAACCCTTTGGCTTTACATTTACTTGTTGTTAGCAAGGCTATTCCACATTATGCAACACAATGATATCAACAAATGGATTGCACGCTTATCTCTCTAGGAAAGAAGCAAGGAGTTTCTTAAGCTGCTTGTTTCCCACAACACCAGACAGATTGTGTGCAGGCGTGAACTTGCTGCCTCGGGGTTGCGTCATGTTATGACTAGATGAGATAGAATAGTTTACATACACATAGCTGTGTATGATAGTTCCAGAAAAGTCAGGGACATTTATTATTTTTTATACTACAGGCTTTCTTTGTTGCCTCCATTTCAGTTCTGTGTTTGTCTAATAGATGAAACTGTATGTTAGGGCTAAATAAAGAAAGACTATGCGTGATTTTCTGTATTTATCAGCTCATCCAAACAGGGTAATTTTTGAAAACCGGTTTATATTCTTTTTGGAATTAATCTCTTCTTCTTTGACTAACACCACTCCAATATACTGTATTTAGACCAGAGACGGATTTCTAATCTTTGTATAGTCCAATATACCAGGCCTTTAAATTTCTAGTTGATCACTGGAAACCAATTGCCAAACATAGGTGATAGATTTTGATTTGCCTTTTATTGATTGTTTTAGAGTATTTGCATGCCACTCAGTTTCATAACAGTCTAGAATGGCTTGTAGAAATACAGTTAAAAGAAAATGACAATTTAAACAAACTTTAAATATTGCAGAAAAATAAAATATTATGAACCAATAAATATTGAATGCTAAAAACTATTTCAATTAAAATCTGTTTATAATTTTACGGGGTCTGGGTGCACAGAAATATTTCACCTCCTAAATTCTCAAAAAGGGGACCTTTCTTCAGTGTCAGTGCAACGTGTTCCACAACATTGGGCCCTCCTGCAGAAAAAGTAGAATTAAGTTGAATGTCAAGTGTGTCCATGATGGATCTGAAAACAGGATACCCTGTTCATAACTTAAAACTGCAGGAAAGGTAATAGAAAGTAGGAGGTCTTGCAAGTAACAAAGTACGGTTACATATAGCATTCTGATATCGTATATATAGGCTTAGGGGATAACCAGTGAAGCTGTTTGTATATGGTGGTTCTGAGGACATTTGGAAGGGACCACATTCCACTTCTGGCCTAGTTGCAATTTCTGAACTGTCTTCAAGTATACAGCACATTACAATAATCAACCTTGAGGTTAGTAGTTAGCGAGTCACTGAAGCCTGCGGTCCATCCCCTAAATCAGCATGTAATTAATTAGCTTATCGGTTGACACCATTAGAAGGCTTTCTTTGCTGTTGATGCTCGCTGGCTTGTTTGTTTATTAAATTTGTTTGCCCACCACCCTACTACCCCATCATGTTACACAGTTGTCCAGCATCAGTCCTGCATGGAGGACAGAGCTACAACCCCAATTTTTCAGCAGGAGTGCGATTTCGTTTCAAAGAAGGCATTTCTCCATGCAATCTTGCCCTCTAGGATATAATACTTTACATGCCCTAGGAAAACACAGAAGGAACAGCCATTGCAAAAGAGATACACTAACCCAAGGGGAGGGGGAAAGCATGACAAAGAGGACCAAATAATGCTACTTTAATTACACCTACAGTTGAGCTGTAGATTTCTTTTGACAGAGATAGTTTCAAGAGTGTTGCTTTACCCTACTAGCAATAAGGCAAATGGCTTTTGTTTCTTAAATTTGCTAACCTCACAAGGGTCTTGAAAGTCTATCAAAACAATTTTCATGCTCAATTCTTACCTAGTGTGATTAAGGTAGAATTGCTTTGACTCATACTTCTCTCATTCCCCTGGGCTGAGGTATCTATTTTGCAATGGTCTGGTTTCCTCTTCTCCTTTCTCTGTTAGACACTCTATGTCAAGTTCATAAGAAAAGAGAAGTGTCACTAAATATCAAGCATATGAATGATACTTCGTTTCAGCTCTAAGAATGATCATTTCCAGTTCATTAATCAGAATGGCAGAGACTCTCTAAACCCAACCTGAGAAGGATCCATCTAGTTAATTTCAGCTAAGAGTTTTGGAGTTGCAGCGCTAATATCTTCTGGATTTGGAATCTTGGACTCTGGCTGTCAGTTGCTTAATCAGGTGGGTTCAAATACGTTTTCTTAAACCAGGGCCTTGCTACCACTTTTTTAATCTGCCTATAAAAAGGAAGTATTTATCTTCTTAGTAAATACTAGGAGGGCGAATTTATTTATTTATTTATTTATTTACAAATTTATATACCGTCCTTCTCCCCAAAAGGACCCAGGGCGGTGTACAGCCAATAAAAACAAAAAATATACAATTTGCAAGAATTTTAAAAACAGTTTAAAAGGAAATATTTAAAATGGCTGAGAAATTTAAAACAAGCTCAATATTAAAACCAATTTAAAACCAAATTTAAAAATTAACATATAGGATAAAATGTTCGTGGAGGGAGACGTGAACTAGACCAAACTGGCCGGGTTTAAAAGATGTGTTTTAAAATCTTTTTATTTAGAATCTTTTTATTCATCTAGAATTATTTAGAAACTCTTATGAACCAAATTGAGAAAGGATTCCATATGTTAGAAGTGGTGTGATCAGATCAAAAATTCTGCCCCCCCCTCTTTATGTTGATGCGAAGTTGAGTTTCAGCATGTTGGAAGTTTGTCTATTGTTGGCTTTGGGGGGGCAGTTTGCCTCTTTGCTCATCTCTGTTCTGTTTTCTCATCGTTTGATTTGGTTGACATGTGACAAGTCACAAATGGATGTCATTATATGTTTGAATCTTTCACTGTGATATCTTGTCATGGTTTGATACTTTATATTAGGATAAAAGTGTAATAATGGTTTAGAGAAAGAAATCTGAGAAACTAGTTTGAGATTATAAATGACTATAAACATTTAAAATAATGTTTACTGATTAAAATATTGAATCCATTTTGATATACAGCATTTGATATTTGGCTAGAAGAGATAGTTGAAAACATCCTGATTGGAAGCAGAAATGATTTATTAAGCAAGCAGTTAACATGACCATTTTTATGATCCATTTTAGGAATTTGCATCTAAACGTCAGTTAAGTAGCTAGTTGAATCATGCCTGTCTGTCTAAAATCCGTTTTAAAGTTGCATTAAGCAATTGCATTGTTAGTTCCTGCATTTTAAGTAGGTCAAGTCTGTTCACACCCATCACCAATGAAGATTAATATGAATTAGATAATATTTTGATTTATGAAAAAACGAGAGTTTGAAATTTTTCACAGGATTGAACAAGTGCATTGTTTTATATTGTTATACTTCCTCATTATAGCACTGCCAAGACATTCTGGTGTCTCAGATCAATGACACTTCCTGTCATTAGATAACATTGAGAAATCTCCCTGATTTATTTAAACTCTTTTATTATTCTTGCCTTTCAGTATAACTTATGCAGAAGAATGTGAGCTGCCTTGAAAGCCATAGGGTGGAAAAATGAGTTGTAGATCAGTGTGTTCTTATAATCTACCCTTAAAAGTACATTACCCTTAATCTACCATTAAAAGTGTGGTTTGGTGTTACCCTGTTGTGTGATGGTACATTTATAAGATCGATACATTTATAAGAGAATGCCGCAGCAACTTTTCTGATGCATTATCGGAGATATAGAATCCGATTGCTTAATGTTAATAATTAGTATATTACTGTTGTCTGAAAATTGTATACATATAATGCGGACTATAATTACTAAGTAATTTTCATCCAGGTGGCAGTGCAGAAAGCAGCAAGACGTTGAGCATTAGGATTAATTTAGGGACCAGCTTTACCCCATTTTCCAATATTTTGATGAGACAAATTTTTATCTGAATTGATAATGTAGATTAAATAATTTAATTCCATGGCTGACATATCTGGAACCAAATCTTCATCCGTATTTGTCATATGCAATATATTAAGGTACTGTTATGATGGCTGAAAACCCAGCATGCTATTAATTCTCCGCTCCCTTTATTTATTTGATGAGGCTGTTGCATTTCAGTTTTAACATTTCAATTGAGTTTATGTATTTTGCTAGATGATATGTCACAACTGACAGATCTCAATAATTTGGGTTTCCGTATT
Source organism: Pareas carinatus (assembly GCA_032468095.1). Taxonomy (NCBI): domain Eukaryota; kingdom Metazoa; phylum Chordata; class Lepidosauria; order Squamata; family Pareidae; genus Pareas; species Pareas carinatus. The sequence goes on along the minus strand of JANHFO010004868.1, from coordinate 17,573 downwards.
GAATTGAAGTAATACTGCTTAATGGGATGTTTTAAAACCTGGACTATGTCTAACGGCATTATTTATTAATATTTTCAAGTTCCTATAAAGTGTCAGCAGCCATTACAATCCAGAATATCTGAAATATTTTGATTTGCCTGCGTTAAAATTACATTTTAAAAATGATATGTGCCAATATGCCATTATCATATCGCCTCAGGTCATAACTGCTACAATTCAGTGGTATGCTTTCCTGCCATTTTGAGGTATATGCCCTAAATTGGATGCGACACCATTTCAAAAAGAAGACAATTTCCACACTAAGAGAAAAAAAGGTCAGGCCTCAACTATATGTATTTTGCTTTACTTTACATCATTTGAGATATTCAGATATTTAAACATTGATGCCACCAATCTTTCAATAAATAAATAAATAACGAGGAGACTTGTGGCTCTCAAATTATTACCTATTTCGGGTATTAGAGTTTGAAGATTTTTTTAAAAAAAATTGTATACTTAGTGGAAAATAATTATTAAATATTCTACTAAGTGTTAGAAGAAAATTCTGGGTTTGAATCCAGCCTGGTCTTTCATAGAACATACAGGGCAAATTGCTTGGAATAGAGGCAAGGTTTATTTGGGAATGTACAGCAGTTGAAGATTGCAACAGAAGTTCACAGTTCTCTTTTTTTTCCTTCTGAAAACAGAGCCTTGACCCCTGGGAATTATTGGAAACTGTAATAAGCTGGATGGCCAAAGGGGACGCTTGGTGGTTAGCCCGCCCTGCTGTGTTGATGAGTGCTTTCCACACCTATCAACTGGCTTTATTAATCTTGAGACTGCCACAGTCAGAGGAAGGGGGTCTTTTTACACATGTCACTTTTTTCAGTGCCATTTTAACTTGGATTGGTTACTAAATGAATGGATTTAACTAGAGGACTGACTACCTGTATTAGATGTAATTTCTGGTATCCCGAAAGAAAAGTTTACCTGAATCTCTCACCTTTGGCCACTTTCATCCCCTGTGTGTGTATATAAGGCATTTCTATCTCCTGAGAGATTTCTTATTGGTTTGAATCACAGATATTTGCTAGTTTCCTAGAAGGAGGGGCACTTAGCCAGTTCAGCCCAAGTGTCAGTCAGAAAAGCAGAAATGGTTCTTTCTTTTGTGACCTGAATTTTACTGAGGTCAGTCATAACCAAGATTAGAGGGTGATGTATGTGGCACAGGTGACTTTTCTGCAGACCGGAGATGGTGTGGTTTTGCATGCTGCCTGCATCCTGGAATGGGGCTTGACTTGTTTGCGTAGACCGGTTGCTTCCATGTTGCGGATCGGTTCTATGGATTGGGGGTTCGGGACCCCTGACTTAGAATATGCCATGAGTGATATGGAAGTCACTTTCATTGCACAAATATATGCTTCCAACCATTCCTCAGAAGTTCTCCCATGTAGCATGTGTTGCTGGAATCCAAGTGTAAGTATGCAAAAAAGGAACAACTGATGCATGCTGATGACAACTTCCTAATGGACCTTTGACGACAATGATAAATCCATGAGGCTTCCTGAGGTCTGACTAGAACATCAGAAGGAATACTATCTCCATACCTGTTTAGTAACAATTCTGTTGTCTTGTCGAAATTGAGATAAAAGCAAAGTGGGGACTGTCCTTTTCTTGTATTATTTTAGAAAAAAAATCACATGAAGAGAAAACCACCCCTTTGATTGACTTCTCAGTATTTGATTTTTCTTGGCTTTGGTTGTCTCTACCTATTTCCTGAATTGACAGATCAAGTGACTTTCCTTCAACCTTCAAATATATAGACCTCTTGGGTTGGAATTTCTTCATATTCACCACAAGTATGAACTTGCTGATCTACAGAAAACAGTTCATCTTTTCCACAGTTTGTATGGCACCTGCTGACAAATAAAGGTGAAGATAGCTTATCAATGACACTAATGATAGCTATTCTAAAAAACAGGATGCTTTGTGCCTGAGGTTTCTAAAGATGTTGAAAAGCACAGGAGATAAAGGATAAATCATTATTTAAGCCAGAAACTACAAGACTATGCAATAGCCCCCTAGGACATTTGTTTTTAGGTGTGTGTAACCAGACTAGCTTGGAGGCCTTATAAAGGAAAGATAATGTCATTGCCTCGCCATTTGTAACAAATGAATAGTACAATTAGAATAGTTACTGAATTATGTTGAGTGATCTTGTACGACTAATTTATGTGACCTGCCAACAGTCCAATAAAAATATATACCAGGACAACTGTGGTTCTTGTTTGATCTTAAATGCAGAAGATAATAGATCCAGTTGGTGGTCATCATGTCAAAACGCCTGGCATTTGAATCACCATACTAAATGTAGGATCTTCCTTAGAAAAACATATATTTATGAATGGCCAGTAAACTATGGTAATATGGTGGGATCCAAGGATTTGTTTCCCGAATCAGTTTCTATTACGGTTTATTTTGAGGACTGCTACGATTCCTTGAACATATGTGGCTCTATCCAATAACAGCTATATATTATATTACACAGTTTCCTCCCATTTTGAGACAGAGGACACAAAACCTTAGGTTTAAGTCCCCCCCCCCAATAAGCTTAATGTACTTTTTTAAAAAAAAACTTCCCCCAAAATGAAAATCTGTGTGCTGATCAAGTATGCTCCATTTCTGTTAGCACATTTGGGTGTTAGCTTCTGTCCAGTGCAAAATATGCTTTTGGTTACCTGGACAATCTCCAACAAAACATTTTCGAATGAATTGGCATACTGTCTTCTTCCAAAGAACCACTTCTGTATTTGCCATTTAAGTGCCTCATTTTATTAATTACAAAGGACCAGTGTTCTTATCAGGGAATGGTTTGTATTTGTTGGACCTGATGAAGGGGACAGGGTCTTTGGGACTATGAGCTCAAATCCATGGCCCTTCTGGCTTGTTAGGGCAGGCTGGGGGTGGAGGGGGGGCATCTGAGTGGACCCCAGTCGTGGTGAATTTTTGAGAGAGGTGAAGGTTGTCTGTTTACCTCTTAAGGAGGTTTTGGTTTTCCCTCTCCTCAAAAAAACAATGCTGGACTTTTGAAGGAAGGTGATTGAGAAGGTGGTCGACCTCTTGTCAGCTTTCAATACATCAACCACGGTATCCTTCTGGATTTACTCAGGGTACTGGAGGTGGGTGACATAATGCTTTCTCCTTCTTTCTCCAGAATCCATTCCAGTTGGTGGTGATTGGGGAAAGGAGATCCTACCCTTGGCTAGTGCTGTGTGTGTGTTGCAGGAGTCAGTGCTTTCTCCCCTCCTATTGAGCTCATTCGTCGCCATGGGATGAAATATCACCAGCATATTGATGATACCAATTATACTCAGTGGCTCTGTTTTTGGGACCATTCAGTTCTAGAAATATTACAAAAAAAAAAAACATTTACTGAAATTTGCAAGGTATATTTGTATTCCTTGATATATATTCATGGATTAAAAGGCCACTTTGAGAGCTCCTTGGTGCTCTCTGAGCGTGCATGTTTTCTTGCTGATGTTTCATTACGCAAACTAGATAACATCATCAGTGCTAGTACATTAAAGGCTACTTTGATGTCCTGCTGGGAGAATGGGACATTTGTGAAAGGAGGTCTAATCGTTTTCACCTAAACTGTAAAATGATTTTGAATATAAAATTGTATCATTTCTTGATTCTTGGAGTTCTCATGCTTCAGTTTGCATTTTGAGACTTTGAAGCTCTGACTGCTGGTCCTTTTCTTTTCAGTTGTAACGAAATGGTGAATGTTTGCAAGTTTGTGTTTCAAGCTTTAGTGACTGCTAAGTAGCTTCTTGAAAAAAAAATAATAAAAGAATGCCCCCCTTTCTTTGCCAAATTATAGTGTAGTTTCATTTCATCTTACTCTGTAAGAATGCATAGGGAAAGCTTATTGATGCTGCTTTATGAATAAAAATAAATATTAGACCATGAAGCTTTCAGGTGAACAGGGCAGGCAGAATTCTGAGCAGGAAGAGATTCAAAAGGGAGATTGCTGTCGCTGTTGACCTGTTAGGATTTATTGTGGCTGCAGCCACAGTTAGCAAAATACGGTTTATCCATCTGGCAGGCTGGAATTGTCTCCTCAGCTGAAGCTAATGGATGCCTTTTGTTTGCTTTGCCGGACTTTGGAGTGAAAGGAGACAAAAGAAGTTTCACCAGCTTCCCTGCACTCCGTGATAAGCTCACAAGCAAAGGCTGCTGTGTTGTGTTGTGTGCGAAATTGGAGGGTGGGGGAAATGATGAGCAACACTTTAACTGCATGGATTTAACAATTAAATATAATAGACTGAAGTGGGGAAACAAAAACCTTTGTAAGAGAAAAACCTGCATGGAAAGACTATACTGTGGTAAGTTGCTAATAAGCTGGTGCTGCCTTTCAACTAGTTTAGGTGTGATAAGTAATTTGCTGCTGTGAAATTCTCAGTTGCTAATATGTGGGTGATAAAAACATGTATTAAGATGAGAGGCAATATGATAAGAAAAAAGCTGGGCTTTAGATCGCATTTAGAGTAGATATATTTAAATCAGTGGAACTTTGAATAAGTTCCAGTGATTCCAGTGAATGTATTTGAAGTAAGATTTAGCCTCGGTCCATGCAGTGTTTTTTCAAAATTGCAACCTGCTGTGGATAAACCATTAACTTAATTTCAGGAAAAAATATCATAATAAATAGAAGTATCACTGTATGCATAATAATTCAGTCTAACTAGAAACATTGAAATAAGCTTTTCAACAGTTGCAAGCCATATGAAATAGTTTATTTAAAAATACTTTGTGAAGACCCAGGGAGTGTCTCTTCTACTTGTGTGCATAATATATGATTAAGTATAGCCTATATTTGCTGCAACAGATGGTCATTATCTGATGAGGTGAACAAGCCGTTCTTCAGAACTCTGCTTGAGAATTTAATGAAAATAGCTTGATTGGAGAAGAAATAAAAGATTTTATTTAAAAGGCATTTCAGTTCAAACTTTGAGTGTGAGCTCTGAGATTAAACTGTTACAGTTATTTATTTTAATCTCATCCCTAGTTTGTCACTACTTTATTCTCCTAGATTACCATGTACTTGATCCCATGTACTATATTTGCATTTATAAATCTGTATTCTCATTTGGTTATTGGCTTATTAAAATGGTTGACTTGGACCTTACTCTTTATAAAAAATGGAAAGCTTGACAGTGGAGGAAGCTCTGTCCCACGATATGGCGGAAATGGTATTATTAGCAAAGTTAACAGTTTGGAGAAAAGAATGAAATGTGTGATTTCCAAAAGGCAAAATTTAATACGGTATTCCTAATTTTCTGGAAGAGTGCTTCAAAGCATTTGTACACAGATTTAGTCTGGAAACGTGCTTGCATCTTGCATAAAAATTGAAGTACTCAAGGCCTTGGTATACCAGCTTCAACCTTCAGGTGTGATAATATTTATAAAATGTATTAATTGCCTTTCCATTCAAGTGTACCAAGCAAAATATTTGATGAAGATTTGCACAACCTTTGACTGTTGGCTTGCAAGGTATCTGACACGGGCTTTATTCTTGTAATGCCTGAGAGCAGAAATAAATGCAAACTGTTTGATTAAATTAAGAAAATTTCTTTTGGGTTCTATATTCATTGTAACAAGTAATATTTTTTACATATACGCACACTCAAAAGCTATATTTCTTTTCTTGTCAAGAGATACCCCGTCAACTAAAGATACTATTAATACCAGTCTTTGATGCTAAAAAATTGTTATGCCATATTGAGAAAAACCCCAGTGTCATTATGTTAATGCATGCAAATTGATTAATCTGCCCTGCATATTTAGGGGAAGATACACTTCAACTGTTCAAACATTGACATGCATTAAGAGTGGTGTGTTGAATAGAATCATTCATAGGCACACCATTTTTCATTTTGAATATGTAATTGTTATCAGCAGTCTTTGATTTTTGAGCTTTGCAAATATTGCACAATTTTTTGAAGATCAGGAGCCCAGATATAGAAATTCCCGCAAGACGTTAGATCATCAAGATGTTGACAAATTCAGTCACACCAGGAATGAATTTGGTTTGAAGGAGGTCTTTGGAATTTGTAATGAATTGAGAGCACTTCTTTTTAGGTGAAAAGTGGAGCATTGCCTGGAGGGAGGAAACTATTGGAGAAAGACAATTTAAAGAAGCAAATCATATGTTGCATTATTTCCCCACATTTTGAAAAACAGTTTTTACATCTTCTCTTCTTTTTAAAGCCCTGTAATTTTTTTTATTTTTCTTCTTGAGCATGCTTCTTATGAAGTCTGTTTCCCTTTACATTTCAATTTTTGTTTAGATTTTTCTTCTTTTTGAGCGTTGATATACAGTAATGCCATGGGATGGTTAGAGCACAGTGTTGTAATTTTTCTTTTCTTCTCCAAGACTAAAATTCACTATCTTAAGATAGGTTTCTCTTTTTTTGACCAACACCTCTCCCCTACAACAGCTCTTTATAACAAAAGAGAACTAAACAAAATAATGTCGCCATTGGTGGTACTGCCCTTCTCTGTCTAATTAACCAGGACTCTAGGAAGACTTCTGTTTTGTGGGTCGAGACACGAGACACAGGACGCAGTAACTTTCAACGTTTATTGTAAACTCTAACCAAAGACAAAAGACACCACACGGTGCCTGTCTTTTAAACCCGCCGCGAGTCGTACAGAACCTCCCCGTGATTGTCTTTCGCCCAATCGTGGTTCAGAGCGCTCCCGCGGACCGCGCGGTGATAGGCGCGGCTCCGCTCGTCTCTGGCCAATCCAGGCTGCGGCTTCTGTTTTCTCCATGCTCTGCACTGAACATCTTACTGTTGACTGGAGCCGGCCGCGGTTAACAGATCACACGGCGGCTTTCTAACTTTCGGACACAACACTTCCCTCATGTCATTAACCTACTAAACAGCTGACTTACAGAATAGTGTTAGTGCAGAGGGGGTCCTTGTGACAGGATGAAATGTTTTTCATGACATGATGTCTGCACTTTATAACATGATGACATGATGAATGTTACGTACTTTATGACTATGAATTTTATGCTTATGCTTATGTACACAATTGATTATGCCTATATATACAAATGAACATGATTATGCCTATATATACAAATGATCATGATTATGCATATATATATAAATTGTCTATGAATGTATCTTGATTGTATACTTGTTACGTATGTATGAAGGTATTGAGCATGCTCACTGAAGATAAATTCCTTGGGTGTCCTGACACGCATGGCAAAATAAAAATTCTGATTCTGATTCTATATAAGCCTGTTGCGCAGCAGTATTGCTGGCTTCTATCCTGATTTTGCTTGTTGGCTAGTATGTGTTCATTTGTCTACAATAAACCGGTTATCATTTATACAGCCCGACTTTTCAATGCCTACTGAACCGAGTATACAACACATACCCTGCTCAGTTTGATTCAAATGCCCAGAAGAGTTCAGTATCAATTCTTTATTTTTTTTTACCCTCAAAGGTACCTAATATACAATTATCCCAGTTACTATATACAGCCTGGTTAAAACCTGGAGTTAATTACAAAAACTTGAAAAGAGCATATACAAAATTCCTAAGAAAACTATTCCAATTGACAAAAGGCATGCCTAACTATGTCTACAACTGGATGTAAAAAAATTGAAACCAGGATATAGCTACGTGTGGTTTCCATCCAATATATATTGGGTGTTCAAGGGAGATACTCATATCCATAGGACAAAATCAGGCAGTGGTGGCACTTAAACAAAGGATTCTTGATGTAGAATTACAGTCAGAATGTAGTAAACCCTTACCTATAGGCCACAGCAGCATACACCTGAAAAAAAGCTTTCCAGCTAGACATGCGACGAAAAGATTTCAACAAGCATTTACATTTCTGCAGTTTAATATCAACAGAGCTAGAAGGAAAATATAGAATTTCATATATGAAAAGGTTCCACCCTTGTAATAAGAATCAGAATCCGAATTTATTGGCCAAGTGTGTCTGGACACACAAGGAATTTGCTTTCGGTGAACATGCTCAATACATACAATAAACAACTGTGATTACAATCAAAGATACATTCATTGTCATTTGAATATATAAGCATAATCATGATCATTTGTATATATCGGCACAGTCATTGCATATATAGGCACAATCAATTGTGGATATAAGCATAAAATACATTCATAGTCATAAAGTACATTCATCTCGTCAAGTACGTATAAGCTGTAATCAACAAATCGCGATCTTAATCATGAATACAATTCACAATCGTAACTACATTCATCATGTCATCATGTTACAAAGTAGCAAAGAGATAAAAATGAGAAGAGACTTGTCGTTCCTGCTTCTGCTCATTATTAGTGTCTCCTTTCACTATCCTGTCTCCCCAACAATACTTCTCTTTCTCCTGCTGCTCCTCCTTCTTTTTAATAGCGTTTGAATGCACTGCAAACTGCAGTCTGCAGAATTTGATCATTAACAAGAACATAAAGCAGGAATCAAAGGATCAGAAACCAGGAAGCCATCCTTGATGCAGAGTATGTTCTGAAGCATATAAGCAAAGAAGGAGTAAAAACGGCCTGAAGTGATGTTTCACAGCCAAGAGAATTCTTAAAAGAAAGCAACTGGGAACACAGCCACAGTCATCCCTGAAAGTCTTGAGTGGTTGCTTCGGTTGAAATCTGGAGTGTCCCATCAACTGCCTCTGAGATTAGGTGGAGTTCTGAGAAGTGGAATGTCTTGGAAAATACTGACTCTCAACATATCCTCATCCTTACAGCTGGGCCCAGGATCATGCCATGGTCATGCCACATTTCAGGAGTCCTCTGGAGAAAAGAAGGAGAGAAAAAAGTGCTACTACTGTAAGGAGGAAAGAGTCATGGGAAGGGAAGAAGAGAGAACGCCCAGATGTAGGAGAAGACATGATGAATGTTTACGTACTTTAAAACTTTGAATGTATCTTATGCTTATATACTGATTGATTATGCTTATATATGCCTATATATACAAATGATCATGATTATGCATATATACAAATGATCATGATTATGCTTATATATTCAAACTGACTATGAATGTATCTTGATTGTATTGTTGTGTATGTATGTACACATGGCGAAATAAATTCTGATTCTGATTACTTCTCCCCATAAATTGTTAATCTGTTAGTTGAGGATTAGCCATTTTCTGAGTTCTTCCAGACATTGCTGAGGAGGCTGGGAAACAATTGCTTCCTTTTTCCTTCCCCCATCAACGATATAAGTCCATATGGCAATTGACAGAAAATGTTTATCTGTTCCCAGCCCTTTATAGTCATTTTTCAGTCTTCCCTATGATTATGGATGGGCGGGAATTAAAGAGAGACAGGTGCCCATTCTTGTAAGCTACTCTAGGATTTATTTATTTCTCTGAGAAATGAAAGGAGACAGTTGCCCTCAAGTAATAATTTGCATTATTGGAAGATGTAGAAGGCTTAGCCACAAAAAATTTCTAGTTGCCTCAGTATGTGCTGTATGTCAAATCCTAGAGGTTTCTACCGTTCTGATTTCAAGACATGGCTCCTATATACTAAGCAATGCAACACCAGTGATTGATGCACTGTTGGACAGTTTATACTTCAGGAATTTTCTTATCTGTAATTTATAACCCAGGATTTTGACATTGCTGGCCATTATGACATCATGATTCCTGATGCTGAGTGTCTGAAAATTGTGCATGAAATTCTATGTGCTCTGCAAATAGGAGACTTTCTCATTAAGGTGAGTACAAGACCTGGGTCAGAATCTACTTTTTTCTCACAGTTATGTTTGTTTTAGCATTAGAACAATTACAATCAATTGGTACTTGTATTTTCTCTTTGATTTCGGGCAACTAGCAGTATACTTTAATCATTGAGACATATTTTTTAAATCAACATGTATTTGGCAGCAGAGTTGTCCACATTTTAGAGTAAGACTATTGCTGCTTACTTATAAATACTGATATCGCACCTATTCATTTTGATGCTGCAGAAAGTAAAAGAAGTTCTGGAAGGATCTTAATTCAAGCACAACTTCAGCCATAAAAACTACAGTACTGGGTGTTTTGGAACCAGTTCCATGTCTCAGTCCAATCTACCGCACATACAATAGCTGTCGTAGGTAAATTTTGAGAAAGGAATGTTACAGATATTATTTTGAGTTCCTGCATGAAAGATTTCAATTTGGTTTTCAATTGAATTGTACAGCTTATATGTTTATATTAAAGCTGGAGAAAATTCAGGAGTGATTTAACTTGGGTTGATTTTTTTCACATCTCAAAAATCTGGCACTTTAACAGGAGTGTGTAGACTTTTTATATCTACTGTAACCAAAACCATATAAATAAGTAGTATTAGATTTGCCAGAAAGCTCAACATTTCCCAAAATTAGAAGTAAAAATAGATTAAACATCCAGTAATCCCTAGTATATGACCCAGTGAGAAGGACTTGAATGATTGTAAACCAATGATCTAAAGTCCAAACTACAAATAGTCCAAGAATATTACCAATAATGTCAAACTCTATTGGGAATTGTTGCTTGAAAACATCTCGATTTCCTACTAGGTCAATGACCGGCGCATCCTTGATGGAATGTTTGCAGTCTGTGGGGTTCCAGATACCAAATTCCGGACCATTTGCTCCACTGTAGACAAGTTAGACAAGGTAAGAACTTTTTTATTAAGACAATTCAAGTGAATAGAAAACCCAGGCAAATATATATTCATTGACTATGAAATTTCAACAGCATTATTGTAGTTGCTGTTAAAGAAGTTACAAGAAGAAAGAAGATATAGTTTAACTTCAGTATTCAAGAAGATAGATCAGGATGTCCGGATGAACAACTGTTCTGGGAACAGGGGCCACAACTTAGGTTTTTGACCTTCCAAATAATCCATTCTAATGTGGAAGCTTTGCAAGGAGAAAGAACCCTATCAGGCAGGAAATGTTGTGGTTCCAATTTCAACAAGATAACTCAGTAAGACAGATCACAGGGTCCTGATTTGTTTCCCATTAGAAGCAAGAATTCAGAGAACCAGCCTGAAAAGAATAAGTTTGCATTATTTAAGTTATTTGTACACCTCCAATTCCCCCCTTCCCACCCCCGACTCCCTCCCTCCTTCCCCCCTTCCCAGTCCCTTCCCCCATATCCCATATTTTGTAAATAGTTTTTTAA
>JANHFO010004866.1:54180-73138 GCA_032468095.1 Pareas carinatus | reverse complement strand
TAAGATAGAAAAAGGAACTCTAACTGCTTCCAGGCGTGGGAGAGGGCGGTCGAGAGTTATGAGTTGATCTTGGAATTTGGAATGATACTGTGTGATGTGGCAGACAGCGACAGTGATAGCTGAGAGAACGCTGCACTGCGCATTTCAAGCAACACAGTTTGAAAAGTGCCAGGGCAATTTCTTCACAGTATTTCACATGCAAAGGGGAGAAGGGCGGGGTGGAAGTAGGGGAGAAGAAGCCCATGCTGCTTTAAGGCAGGGAAGGAGGCACAGGTCCACCATCCTTTCATTAGTGTTCCAAGGCGCCTATATTAGGGATGTCATCTTGTGCTCTCCTTAAAGTTGGCTTACTTGTAATCCCGAAAGGTCCAGTTCTTAGACGGCAGACACTTGCTCATCTTCTGCAAACACAACATGACAGGAGGGGAATAAAGATAAAGATGCTTAAAACTTAATACCTCACGAATATATATTTTTATTTATATATATATATATACACACATACCCGTATTTTTCGCACCATAAGGCGCACCGGACCATAAGACGCAGGGTGCCCAGAGGCATTCCGCGGGGTGATCCAAGGTCCAGAGAGTGGCCTGCAGGCCGAACTGGACTGTTTCTGGCTCCCCGCGGATGCGCGGAAATTGCTCCGCGGGACGCTTCAGTTCGGGCCTCTAGGCCGATCGGTCAGCTTTGGAGTGTCCCGCGGAGCGATTTCCGCGCATCCGTGAGGTGCCGGGAACGCTCCAGTTCAGCTTGCAGGCCAATCTTCGGACTTTGAAGCACCCTGCGGAGCGATCTCCCACACTTTTTGGGAATATTTGCTCCATAAGACACATACTTTCCCCCCAATTTTGGGGGGAGGGAAAGTGCGTCTTATGGTGCGAAAAATACGGTATATAGTCTCTGTTCATACTTTTATCTTCCTTACACCTTGAATTTTGGGTGACCGTGTCTTCTTTATTTCTTCTCCACTAAGATACTGAATGCTAACTTTATCATATCAATGAATTAAACATGACAGGCGATTTGACATTCTTCTTGGAAGGTCTGAAAGCTATGTTTATCACATACTTTGGCTGAGTTTGTCAGTCTTGTCTTCTAGTGACTACACGCAGTTTTTTTAGCAATACTTTTCAGAAGTGGTTTGCCATTGCCATTTTCCTAGTGCTGAAACAGAGTAACTGGCCCAAAATTTCCCCGCTGACCTCATGTCTAAGGCAGGACTAGAACTCAAGGTCTGGGGTTTCTAGCCCAGAGCCCTTAACTGCTAAACCAAACTGGCTCTCTCGCATATATTTAGGATTCCTAAATTTAGTTCTATTTCATTATAATCCTGAATTATATATTATAATTGAAGTTCACCTTTATAACTAATCTTGTGGGACTTTACTGGAATTTGAGCATACCCAGCTAGTATTATGGAGCACAGTTTCTTCAGCTTTGCTTTAAATATCCTGATATACAAAGCAGTGTATTTAAAAATACCTTCAACATTCTATTCAGAGAAGCTGTTTTTCAACAAAAAAAAGCTCTATACCACATTTAAACAATTATCAGCATGTGGCATGGGCTTTCAGCCTTTCACAAAGAAAGCTGAAACCTAGCATGTTTGACAAATACTTAATAGTTCTATGATCTTTTCCTTCATAAACACATGCAGACAACGAACCGAGAAACGTTACTGTCAGAGCCTGAGATGTGTGTGTGTGTGTGTGTGTGTGTGTGTGTGTATTTGCACCATCCCTTCTAATGCCCTTTGTGAAATTAGCCTTTCATGATTTTCAAAATGTGATAAGATGTTTACCATCCTCCTCTGTGGAAAACCCTTGAGACTGATAATGAGCAAGATGTGGGTCTGACTCGCTTGGTTTATGCCACTGGGGTTTGTTAACAGGCCTGAGGGAGGAATGACCCTGCGACTGCTGCTGTGAAGGTGAAGCTGAAGTCCCGGGGGCTTCGTTAGACCGCGCCACCATCCTAGACCTCTGAAGTGCTACGTTGTAATCTGGAGGTTTTCGGGCTGGGTGAGAAATTCCTTCTGCAAAGTCAATAGGTATTCCTACATAGCCAGGCGGGGTTGGCGGTGCTTCACGGTAGCGACCCTCTTTTCGAGCTGCAGTAAAACAATATACTATTAGCAATAATTTACAAATATTTGTTTAATTCATAATGCATTTTGATACTGACTCTGTATTAGGTTATGTGCAATATTTTCCAAACCATCATATGCATCGTAATAACAAAGCGTTAAAAAAAATCCACCCAAAAGTCAAGTCTTTTGTGGATTTGCACCATCTCCTCTAATGCCTTAACCTTTTTATGATTTTCAAAATCTGATATGATGTTTACATGAGCTTGAATACATCAGCCAGTCAAAAGACAATTATGTTTTAAATTTTATTGATTCTAATGGGGAGCTGAACATGGGCGTAAAACTTTTCTATCGAGTAAACAGCATTTTAAAATGTTTAATTTTACAGGTGTATCTATCTACAGTCTAGACATTGTTTTAATGTGTATGTCTTACCTATAAGACACAAATAGAAAAACTACAGAAAAGATGGAAAAGCAACTGACCAGAAATAGAGATTTAAGAAAGCATTTTAGAAAGCACTCATAAATAGAATTCACAAAGGAATGGTGACATCTGTCTTACGACTTTAGTGCTATAAAAATATAGTTACTACAAGGACTCTATGTAATAAGGTGTAATGAATCATTATAGTTTAATTGCTTAGCAAAAAAGGTAAATAATACTAAACCAATTTGGAAAGTAAATGATTGTAAATGTTTATATCGTTCTCTCACTCATTATAACAAAATTCATGCTTTGCCTATTTTTTTCAGCATAGCTCAATAAAATCAGTAAAATCAAGTTACGATTAAAACAAATGAAGTGTATAATTTGAAGTACTCTTTCAATAAAATCATTGTTTTTGTTTTATTTTTCAATGCACTCAACATTTGAAGTGTTTTTTTTTCCAAAGCAATTTCTTCAAGACGCACAAAATAAAAGTGTTAAAATATTTGAATTGGCATAGAAAGCAAATTGAATTGTTATTCACATAAGTAAAAAAGACAACCTAGGTCATTTTGTGAGGAGAGGGAATTGAAAAATCAATCAATTTGGATAAAGTTAGCAAAGAAGGCATTGTAATTATGGGACCACATCATAGGTCCTGCACATTCCAGACTTCCCACTCACTCCAATTTTTTCATATTAAAAAATGTTTCCATGGTTTTTTTGAGGGGGGGCACCTGGCAGGTTGCAACGGACCTCTAGCATCATTTCTGTTTCAAAGGCCCATAACCTTTCTTAGACTATAAACTGATGGACCAATGCTTCATTTGACAAGTCAGCTCAATTGTTAGAAAAGGGACAAAAGTTACAAGGAAACATTGTGATGCTTAGTAACTTACTATTTTGTTAAAAAGGAGAGTACTCCTTCCAGTCATTTTATGAGGACATCGACATGGTTTCCAAATTTCAAATATCCCACTCAGCCAAAAACTGATCTGGTTTAATTGTATGTTCACACAGCCAAGTGAAATTGTCAGTCTACTCAGAACGAGAGCAATGTTTCCTGTTCTCAACAAAATTTGTAACTGAGTCACTTCAACAACTTTGGCTGCTTTGCAATTACTAAACCATTATGATGCCAAGGTATATGATCAGTAATTTGCTTTGACTCCTTCATAGCAGCATTCTAGTAATTTCCAGAAGTTTTGGATGAATGACTTAAGAGTTGGGGGAAACTGATGCTGAAGGTGGTCCTAGGTAGAAGCCATAGGCTAGAGTAGATTGGATGAGAAGCAACAACTGTGCATAGGAAATTCATATTTTCCATAACTCTTAATGTTTACACACATAGTCTTTACAAGCAGGTATTACTTTGTGCAAATGATTTAAATGTTTTGGCTTTACTAACATGATGCTGATGATGACAAAAGCAGTATATGCAATAGAAAGAATTACTTTTCACAATGCAAATAATTCCATGGGGAAAAAAAGAAAATGTAACATAAAGGTTAACCGCTGACTGCATTTTTTAAAGGCTAGAGAAAAATATCCATTAAATAAACTCATAACAAATATGCAGGATAGTTTGTGGAAAACAAAGTTAAACTTACCAATAAGACCCTTTGTATTACTTGTTGGCATAGCTATATGAGCTGGCATAGGGACCGGCTTTGAATCCTCTGTTGTGATAGGGGTTATGCTACTGGACTCAGCTTCAATTGATGCATCTTTCCCACCCCTCCGTTTTATGGTACCTGTATCACCTTCAGAGTCCTCTCCCCAGTATCCTGTGGAGGATGCCCAGCTTGCTCTGGACTGTGCTTGATCAAGGCCTTCCCTACCTTGGCTCTGCCTGCCATACTTTGTGCCATGATCGGAGAACATCAACGGGTCCATGTGACTGCCCGAGGCCCACAGTCCTGCCCCATCGCCCGAATTATCGAAATGAACATGTCCAAAAGGCAGAGTTTCCCAACTTCGCTGATGCTGTATTGTCTGTATGTTGTCATGGGAGCCGCTTGAGCAAGAAGTCCAACTGCCTCGGCCACTGTCTGCTGCATCGAGCGATGCGCGATCTCCCTGGTCCTGGGACAGCTCCTCCGTACTCGGAGAGGAAAGCATGGTGGCTGCAGCATAGAACCCTCTGTTTTCTGACAACGCTGCATAGGAGCTGAAAGTGCATAGCAATGAAATAATTAGTCACTATAACATAACACAAAGATGCAACCAACAGTGACCGGCCGAAGACATGTTTTATATTTTTTGTTCCCCCTGAATACATTAAAAGGTTATTCCCCTCTTACTTATATCCTCCAATTATACAAAGCAGTTTAATCATTACAGATACAGGTAGTCCTCAACTTACTATTTATTTACTGACCATTCAGTTATAACAGTGCTGAAAAAAAGGTGACTTTGACGATAGTTTTTCACACTTACAATCACTGCGACATCGCCATGGTCACATGATCAAAATTTGGGCACTTAGCAACTGATATGTATTTACGGCCCTTGCAGTGTCCTAGGGTTTTGTGATCCCCATTTGCAACCTTGCCAGATGGCTTCCGAAAAGCAAAATCAATTGGGGAAGCCAGATTTGCTTAACGACTGCATGATTCACTTAACAATTGAACTGATTCACTTAACCACCCCTGGCAAAAATGTTCATAAAATGTGGCAAAATTCACTGAACAATTGCTCGGGTTCAATTGTGGTTATACATTGAAGACTATCTGCATCGTACTGTACTTTAATGTCCAAATATTTGCAACTAAATCTATCATAATCAGTACTATTTTAAGGTTGGGTTCTCAACACGTATTTTTCTATTTCTTTCTTTCTTTCTTTCATAGAATAATATAAATGAAATAAACAGGAAAATATTCAAATTTAGCAAAAGACCAGTCTTAGAAACATACGTAGTATGACAGATAAATAGATGCATTGATAGACAGACAGTCAGACAGAGTCTAGACAGTTAGTTTTAGGCTTTATGACCCTGGGAAAAGGCAGAGCTGCTTGAACCATTGCTCAAAGGCCTATCTATATTTGTGTGCTGATCTGTTTTGAAAAGTCCTTTAGATATTGAATCTAAAAGTGCAGCAGAGGAGACAAGACCACTCCAACACCTTTGAGCCTTATCTAATCTTTTCCAGGCAAAAGCTGCTGGCTGGGAAGATTCCGGAGATACAGGCACAGAACAATAAAGTAGCAAGTTTGAACTCCATGTGTGGTCTGGTTGTTCATGCCTGACAGTTGATCTTGTCGGTTTACTCTTATCGATCCTACAGCTTTAGTCTTATATTCCTTATACTGTAGTTTCTAAGTTATCAAGAGGCAAAATGGATGGTGTTTTATAGCAACATATGTATTCAAAACCGGGTTCAAAGAGTGGAATAAATAAATAAAAATCTCATAGAACTCTTAAATAAATGTAAGACATGAACATCATACCCTAAACTATATTGATCCGGTTCAACCATGGCTCTTCTTTCCATCCTGCCCACTCCAAGATTAGTCTCGACAATGCTGACTGAGTGCCTCTGTCTTCTTTCATCTTGTAGAGACCCTGGCATGTAGTCAAAAGAAGAATTGCTGACAATGCTAGATCGGGAAGAAATTTCACTGTGACCAGAGTCGGAAAAGTTATCCACTGTGCCGCTAGCAGGCAGCATGTAACCTGTGGGAAGAATATTTCAATTGCTTAATAAAACTTTTTGCAATTTATATAAAAACTAGAAATGAAGAGAACAAATTCAACATCTTCTTATTCCAAAAACAAAGTGCGATGGAATATTGATAATATCTCATTTTCAAGATGCTGTGAAAAGGAGGAAATATAATATGCAATGTGTTATTTTGATAAATGCATCTTTTTTATCGATATGAAACCCTATTTTGCACAATCTGTTCTTTTTCAGTCCTGATGAATATAGTAATTTTACCTTTGGCAGGCATGGCTCCTTCCTATTGGACAACTATACCTGCACTTTTTATTCAATTCTGACACAATAAACATGTCTGGCTCTCCTTAAGAATTTGTGCAGCAGTAATACACTTTCCTTGAACTTACTTTTTAAAAGAACTGATCTCCACATATGGAGATGCTTCACCTGAAAGCGCAGGCAATCCTATGACTTATTAAATTCCCACACTTCTGCAATTATAAGAATCTTGGCAGCACACAAAAAGAAGTATAACTCATCCACAGCATGCATGCATGCATGCATAAATAAAAAAAATCTCAATGGTACAGTAAGAAATGACAATTAAAAATAACCACCCATCCCGTCTAAAGACAAAGCAAGAAATAAAGAAAAAAATATTTAGAAGATTCATTATTTCATAGTGAAGTTTTTAAAAGTGCTTTGTAAATGCTTTGTATTGTTGCTTTCAGAAAATCCTCTGGCATCTGGGCTTATCCAATTTGCAAGGATTCTCTGCAGCATACGGCTCGTGACAGAGAAACCTATTTTCCCAGGCTTAGCCTCATAAAAGTAAAGAAGTAAAAAAGTTTTTAAACAGTAAAAACTTTTCTGAAAGTAGAAAAACAAAACAAAACCAGTATGAAATGACTATAAAAAAAATTGGCTGTGGCTGAGTTAACCAAGCTCCTCTAAATCTGTTCAGATGAATCAGCGTTTTCCCCCTAAATTTTCCAGTCAACTGAATCTAAAGGGGAGTGCATAAAGCTGTTAGCAGTGTGTGTGCACTCAGCATTGCCTATAAATTATATGCATATTTTTGCATATATTTTAATATAAATTTAAAAACACAGAGAAAATTATTCCCTTAGGGGATTATATGACATAGCATATTATTTATAATGGAAACAAACTTCTCTTCACTACAAAACATGGCTTCTTGGATTTTTGGCAATGTACTCTTTTTTTGCAATTGTTTTTTTTGCAACTTATGATTATGGCTACTGTTAATTGTTACTATAGTTAACTATGATTAGAAAAGAGAGGACGTGAGAATTTGAAAATATTTGATAGCACTAATATACATTTTCTTGGAGAGCTCTGGGGTGAGGTGGGAGGAGACGATAATTGTGAAGAAGCATTTGAAATTGTGTCTTCTGCTTGTTTCTTGTGGCGGTCCAAACTTCCTTCTTCAGAGAGTGAAAGAATTTTCTTTAAAGCTTGTGGTGAGTTTATGCCTTAAAGGGAAAAAGGAAAACATATACACTTCAGATTTACATATACAGTTTCCTCAGGCTGTCCGTATTAAGGCACTTCATGGACCTTTCAAGTGAAACATTAATTACATTTTAACTCCCCATTTCTTCATATAGCTCATTACTTATTTACATTTATTTTCACCACAGAATGACTCCTAAATCTCAAAGTGTATAACACTCTTGCTAATATCAACTCATTAAAGGTGAAAACTTATTAAATATGTTTATACTTGTAATGAATGTTTGAAATCACTTCTTTATATAGTTATTTTTATTATGAACTTATTCTTGCTTTTCTTCTCTTTTTTCTTTTTCCTTACTCTTTTTTCCTTTCTATCACTTTCCTTTAAGTTTAGCTTGTATTAGATTTTACTGTTATTTTCAGAATTCTTAAAATTACTTACATAATTTTACATACACGCATACTTGCAAAATTTGCAAAATTACCGAAAGAGTTTTGTGCGAATTTGTTTTCCTCCAAAACAAAATTCTTACCAAACGGTGGAAGATCTTTTACTGGTACTTTCTTACGAGAAGGATAAAGTGATACGGCAGGAACCTGTAAAACCTGGTTTGCTTTGGACTGTTGTTGCTGCTGAGTCTTCTGTTGTATCCCTGACCGATGCGTGACTGGGGACGTTTCAGGTTTTCCAGATCGTTTGTCCCCTGGAGTTTTGGGTACTTAAACAAAAAAAAAAAACACAGCATGACCAAGATTAAGATAATTAATTCTGTTAGAATTCTTGAACTTTGAATTGAGTCTAATGAGAAATGATGTCAATATCTATTTAGAAAAATAAAACATAATCTGTTCTCAATTCTAAAATATTATTTATTCAACTGAAAGGCAGCATCATTAAAAATGACATCATAATAGAGTAATAAAATCATTTACATAGCTTAAAGCTTGAAAATATAAAGAATCAAAGTATAAGTACAATCTGCATTGGTATATACAAGTGGTGGCGAACCAATGGCACGGGTGCCACAGGCTGCACTCAGAGCCCTCTGTGCTAGCACAGATTTCTTTACTAGAAAGCCAAAGGGACAAAGGATTTCCCTCCCCCATAGCTCACAGCGAGCTGCAGAAGCTGGGGGAGGCTGCTCGGAGGCCCGTGGTGGGATGTGGGGGACATGGGGAGTTGTCGATGGTCACAGGGGCCATGGGGGGTCACTGATGGCTGCGGGAAGTTGTTGATGGCCATGAGGGAGGCACTCTGTGATAAATAAGTGGCTTTTGGGTTGCAGTTTGGACACTCAATCTCTAAAAGGTTCGCCATCACTGGTATATAGTAAGCAGTTTGCTAATGCAAGCAGCCTAATCATAAAGACTTTTCTTTCTTACATAACAAAAAAATTATTAAAATTTATTTTCATTTATTTAGTTAGTATTTCTAACCTCCCATAAACTCAAAATATTAGATTCAATTAAGAAATTAACAAAATTATAAAAAACAAAGTATTTTAATTAATAAAACTGAAATGTTTATTAATTGCCTGGCCTGAACTTAATGCCAAAATAAAACTACTATTAGTATAAGTTGACTTGAGTGTAGTTCGTCTGTACCCTAACCCTAACCCTAACCCTAATAGGGTACAGAGAAACATGATTCAGGATATTCTAATTTCGATTTTAAACTTACATCATCCCTATCATTTGGGATAGTAACAGAAACCAAAAAACACTTACGTGTATTGCTGGCTGGTTCACACTGCAAGGACAATGCCTGGAGACTTTCTTCATCCATTTCCAAGTCTAGGTTAGAGAGATACTGTTTGACTTTTCGAGCCATCTGGGCATCTTCATATAGCTTTTTGGCATTGAGAAATGAGCTACGACGCACCCGTTTTTTGTGTCCACCTGTCTGCGCAACATCAAGTACTGCTGTGTTTGTACTGCCTTGGCTCAGAGACCTAGGGTAAGAAGATGATAAGTCTGAAACGGAGCTCATTGCTATATCCTTTAAAGAACTGTAAACATGCAATGAACTGCACGAAGTCAGTCTATGGTCAAAGCTCACATGCCTCATTCAGGTAAGTCATACAACTAAAATAAAGGATAAAAATCAAAGATTTTAAAATCACACTTTAGTTATAAGTCAGTGCATATCTTCATTAAAATATTTCCATAATACCTACTCTTTATTCTACATTGTTGGGAAAATGATTTGTACTAACACTTCAGTGTGGTCTATTTCAAAAGCAGTAGTAGGAAATAAAATGGACTCATGCATAAAAATGTCCCAAGTGAGTAAACAGGGATCAAATTTCACTGAAGTTTAATGTCAGATACTTTTTTTAAAAAAAAAGTATATTTGGAAGTATATTTATGAAAACATTTAATTTGCTGAAAATACTGTAGCAACTCTCTCTCCTCTTTTATTTTCCCTAGTTGAAATGAATTGCTTGTTATATAATAAAGACTCTTATTAGTTAATAAGGAAACAACATGCAGATTTGGATGTTTTTCTGTATGGGAGTTATATCTAAGTCGTTAACAGCAAAATGAAGTTTGGTTTGAATGAAGACTGATTTGTAGAAAGATAATTTAGTTAGTTGAGCTGTAAAAAGCACTGTATTTAAAATGTAATTCACACAAATTTGGATAGTGCTCCTAATTTATGAGACACAACTAAATTTATTTCTAATATAACTGAACCACCATCACACAACCCAATTTTGGAACACAAATTCCATTAAATGAGACTGCTAAATCCAACCAAAGTGTCTCATGACTTGTAAAGTTTCACAGCTCTTATATTTATGACCTCAAGCAAAAGAAGCACTAGGATTAAATTTGATGTAAGTAAAAAAGTGTTATCAAAAAGGGAAAAGTGCTAAGGCATCAGAAAATTAAGAGAAGCAAGAAAAGTACAATGCAGATTTTCAAGAAAGGAATGGCTGCCTGTATTGTTCTCTCTAGCCACTTACCCCAGACTCCTCCATTTCTTCTTCCTGCAAGTGAGAGCCATGAATATTGAAGCATGGATTTAAGGAAGAGACAGAGAAAGATTATAAGCTCAGAAGAAGAGTCAGACTTCAGGACAAGCTGTAACAGAAATCTCAGAATAGCCTTCTCTCGGGCATTTTTTCAGAACAATTAACAATTATATATCTTTGGCTGATAAGGTCATGTTGGTTCTGAAGGCGCTTTGAACCTCCCTACAGAATGAACACCAATTGTCCATACAACAAAGCAATAAAACCCAATTCAATCCTGATTTTGAGATAGTTTTGCATTGAAAAATAAATTTTGGGGTTCCTATTTAACAGTAGTTCACATTCCCTTGCCTTTCTGGGCAAGATACCACTAACAATATGAAAGGGTCTCATGAAATCAAGTGGTTTATGTTGTATTTCTTCCTCTGATCTTGCTTGATAAAAGGTAAGTAAGAGAGTGACTAATTGTATATTTAACAGTCTTTTATTGTCTTTAATCAAGGATATGACATTGTCTGCTCTCCTTTCTTGCTTAGAACACCAAAAAAATTGACCCTGCATAGGTAGGAATTGTTGTGTATACCAATGAGTGAATATTCTTTTTTTAAATTACTTCGAAACTCATATATGGTATATCCTGTAGTAGTTGCATTTTGATCACCCGTAGTTCATCATGGTATTTGATGAATACAAGATTCAAAAATAGTTCTGAAACATGAAAAACTCAAGCTGGATACCATTAAATCTAGTCAACAGTAAACTTCAGATTCAATCTGATAGCAGAATGTCCTTGGACTATTTTATTTTTTTTCCTTCTCTTTTTTCACCCTTTTCTTATATAATCATAAACTATGGTTATAATTAATAACTAAATTTGAAGAACAATTGATAGTGCTTTCTTAACAGGGTTTTTTTATTTTTCATCTTCTTTCTCCTCTCTTTTGTGTAAATTGTTCAGGTACTTTTTCCCACTCCTTTCCCCATTGTAATACTATTTCTGAATTGTGTCTACATCTGACCTACCTCTGAGAATGATAAAGTATTTGACATGGAATATATCAAATATAGTAAAACCTTGAATTGCAAGTATAATTGGTTCTGGAACCACGCTTGCAATCCAAACCACTCATATATCAAAGCGAATTTCCCCATAAGAAATAACGGAAACTCAGATGATTCGTTCCACAACCCTCCTCATTCTTCCTTCTGCTATCCCCTCTTCTCCTTCCTTCCTCTGGGAGCTCCCCCCTATGCCCAACAGCGAAATCGGAACTTTAGAAACAAAATAACATGTCCCATTTTTTTTCTTTACTCTAAGCTGGCAGAGAAAGGGAAAGCTTCCAAAGTATGTTGTAAAGAGCTCATTAACATAGATAAAGGAGAGCAGGCTACTGCTGGCTGATTCATTTTGAAGCAAATAACCCAAAATTGAATGGATTGAGCAAGGAAGCAAAACAAAAAACTAAAGATAATTAAAATCTGCATTCCTCCACCCCATTCTTTTGAGCAGGTGGTTTTGATCTTTTCAATTCTACCACCAGCGATCTGTAACCTCCTCACTTCAGGAAAAAAGCCCTGAAAACGCTTAAAACAAGCTGATTTGGCTGTTGGTGCTCAGTTGGGCTC
Source organism: Pareas carinatus (assembly GCA_032468095.1). Taxonomy (NCBI): domain Eukaryota; kingdom Metazoa; phylum Chordata; class Lepidosauria; order Squamata; family Pareidae; genus Pareas; species Pareas carinatus. Next base: position 60,866 of record JANHFO010004866.1, on the reverse strand, counting down.
CGGGACTTCCCTCTGCCGCCAAACAGCTGATTGACTGTTCCCATTTGCACATCTCAGCTGGGCTTCTGGGCTTCCCTCTGCGAACAACTGATTGGCTGTTGGGCGTCCTCATCTGGGCTCTAGTACACTCGTAATGCAAGACATTGCTCATTTATGAGGTTAAAATTTATTACAAATGTTTGCCCATCTTCCAAAATATTTGCAAACCAAGTTACTTGCAATCCAAGGTTTTACTGTATATAGAATAATTACAACTTCTTAAGATTGCTTACATTGAATCGTCTCAATAGAATCATCTCAATTTCCTTAATAAACATAGGAAGAATTTCATCCAAATTGTTAGATAATGTGTCATGGTAACACAACAATCTGAGTGCTTATGGTGAAGTAATCATAATAGAGAATGACAGAAACAATTCACTGGGAAGGCAAAACCTAAATACTAATTTCTAAATGGTGAGGATTGAACTGTTATGTATAATGCTTACTGATCATGTTGAGCTATGGAATCTGATGTGAGCCTCTAAAGGGCAAGTACATTATTTAAAAATGTTAAAAAGATCATTGCTTATTTCAGGTTGATAAATACCGTAGGATGGGGTGGGATGAAAACTGCAGCGCTCCGAATTCGCGCACTTGCAGCAGCCGGGAGGCGCCGGCTACCCGAAGCGCTTCCAAAGCACTTCTCAGCTGACTGCAAGAGAGTGAATTCGGAGCCTCCCAGGTGGCTGCAAGCGAGCAAATTCGGAGCGCTGCAGTTTTCAGCCCACCCCATTTCTCTGCACCCCGCTCAATCAGGTAATGTCCGGGGGGTGTTATTTGAGGGTGGGGAATCTACCGTGTTTCCCCCAAGTAAGGCACCCTCCCAAAAATAAGACCTAGCGCTCCTTTGGGAGCAAAAATTAATATAAGATAGTGTCTTATTTTCAGGGAAACGCGGTAAAAGAATGCATGATTATGTAAAAAAATTCAGTTAGGAATTTTCAGTTCAAAATTCAGTTAGGAAATACTGCATTCACTTTTCCATTTCTTGATGTCATTTCCAATTCTAGATGATGTTAAGTAATTTAACATACTAATTAATTAGCATGCTTACAGTACAGTATGCCTGCCTCTTATTATATAATAAACTGTTTATTAAATAATTTAATTGATTCTCTGTTGGTCAGAATACTCACCGGGTCCTGAACATTAAAGCAGGATCCATATTAACAGAAGCCATTCGGCCCACGTGGCGGATCTCTTTTGCAATCATTCGTAGTTTCTCAAAATTGACCAAACCTTCCACTTTGGAATCATTTCCTATATTACAAAATAATTATTGACAAAGAGCTATACTTTTTCCCATCTGTTGCAAAAACAATTGACACACTTATGCTGAATGCTGAACACATGGTAAGTACCGGATGTAATTTTAACTTACCTTCATGAAGAAATGTAAGATCCTTTTTTATTACAGGGAACAATGGAATAATGGGAGGCTGTAGATTTTGACTATTCAAGACATTGCGGTATTTTGCCATGTTTCTAGATGGATCAAATAAGTCCTGAAGATCTTGAAACAATTTCTCGTATTTGCTTGGAAGTTTTTCCCATGTGGTTCGCAATCTTGCAACCGGAGCTAAATTCAGACCGCTAAACAATATTTTTAAAAGGTTTTTGAAATTTGCATGCGCACCACTTATATTTCAGTTTGTAAAGCAAGAATTAAATTAATCCAGTTAACATAACAAATGGCTGAAAATCAGACAATGGTGAATAACATCTTTCAAGAATTTAATCTTAAAATAAAAGCAGAAATCTTCAAACAGTATTGTGAGTTGAAGGACAATAAAATGATAACACAGTATTTCTCTTTTTCTAAAAGTTCTCCCAGGTATTTTATAACACTGCTACAGTACAAAGTAATACAGTACAAATATGTGACAATGATCATCAGTAAACATTTATTAATAGCAGAAGGAAGAACTATAAGGGGTGGCACAGTAAAATTAATTCAAAAACTGCAGCTAAAAAATGCTATGAGTCATTCCCTTAATATACCAGAATAAGCAGCATGTTATTAGCAGAGGTTTAGAAGAGACACTGACAGGCTAAGTCTATTTGACTATAATGGTGGTGTTTATTATAAAAAAAAACTCTTTTTGAGTCACTGCCTTGACACAAAGGAGTGGGCTGGACATCTCGTCTTCTATCAACACCGATTGGGTTGGCCCTGAAGAAAGGAGGTGAACCAGTGGAAAACTGACCATCCAGCCCCAAACTCTGTACAGTATATCCCAAAGGATATCATAATCAATGGTATCTAAAGCTGTTAAGAAGTCAACGAGAGCAAGGATGGATCCACTATCCCCACCCCACTCTTGCCAGAGATCTATAAGCGTGACCAATATCCTGAGCAAAAGGGGTCCACAAAATCCGTTTCATCTAGGTCCCTCTGCAATTCAACCACTGTTTCCACTGTCTTCCCTAGAAAGGGGAGGTGAGAAACTGGACAAAAATTATCCAGACAGGTTAGGTCTGATGAGGCAGTGGACCAAGGCCTCCTTAAATGGTGCCGGCTACACTCCCTCCTGCAATGATCCATGAATCATGGCTCGTCCCACCTGAAGGACACCATCCTGGAGGCTTTCACCACCAGAAAGACAGATCCAATCCATTTTATCTGTCAGGTGATTGACAAATTCCTCTACACCACCCTGTGATATTCTGAGCCCTTCCTCCAAAGGTAGGACTTGGTGACCTTGAGCAGGCCTGTCCGGTGACAGATACAGTCAGGGTGGATAAATAGTTTGATTTGCCCCTCTTACTGCCACAAGATAGGCCTTAACTGAGGCTCAGGTCCATGTCTGTTTGGATTCATTCTTAGTTTTCCTCCAGCGGTGCTCTGGCCATGTTTTGGCCCTTTTCAGCACTCTCATCTCTTCAGAGAGTTTCAGGAGTGATGGACCATCCTCAAGCTGATCTCACAAAGTTGGAAGCATGAAATTGCCCAAAATGTCTGGGTATGCTAAAGCATTAAGAGTTCCTTCTTTTCACTGGAACTAAGGGGGCAATCCCAACCCATGAAAAACAATCTCACACTATAATCCCCCAAACATGGCACAATGTAGTCAGGCAAGTACTAGTCTCCTGGCAACCGCCAAGTCCAGATGCATCCATCAGATTGCCAGACAAAGAAGCATGATTGGTCACTCCAGAGAATAGGCCTCCACTGCTATAGAGTCCAGTGGTAGCATGCTGGACACCACTGCATCCGACGTTTTGTGTTGTACTTGATGAGGTAGGACTTGGATACAGCTGCTCAGCCATGGAAACCCATTTCATGCAGCGCTCTACACAATGCTCTTGTGCTAATCTAAAGGTCACATGACATTTGGAGGTCTATAGCTATTGACTCTGCAAACAGTCGGCAACTTCTGGGGCAATGTGCGCCTCAGCATGCACTGACCCCGCTCTGTGAATTTACCTGGCCTACTAATCCATGGCTGAGATGCTGTCGTTCCCAGTTGCTTCCACTTTCTTAAAATACCACTGACAGTTGACCGTGGAATATTTAGTAGCGAGGAAATTTCACGGATGGACTTACTGCATAGGTGACAACCTATCACTGTACCACGCTTGAATTCACAGAGCTCCTGAGAGCAATCCATTCTTTCATAAATGTTTGTAGAAGCAATCTGCATGCCTAGGTGTTTCATTTTATATACCTGCGGCCATGGAGGTGCTTGGAACACCTGAATCCAATGATTTAGAGAAGTATCCCAATACTTTTGGCAACATAGTGTATTTATAATTCAAACTTGTAATGATCATTTAAACAGGGAAGAACATTTGGCATTTTACATTACTCGTGTTCTGTTTAAAGCTACTGAGGTTGATGATTTCAGGTTGATGAAATATTCTTGCAATATAAATTTGCTCGTTCCTAAAAATATACAGTATATATAAATACTATTTTCTACTTATTATCTAATACCCTTTTACTACAACTTTTGTTACCCCTCTGCATAAACATAAGAAAGAAATCTATCTTTGCTTACCTTATTATTGCAAACATTGAGTTAAAGTTCTTGCATTCTCTGCAGTGCAGTGCTATCTTAATGAAGTGCTTAATTATCTTCATCCTTTTCAGTTGGTTGGTTTCTCTCAAAATCTCAGATGCCACCCAAAAGGTTTCTTGGTTTATTACTTCTTCAAACTTTTTTAAATTAGCACAGTTGAATTTAGATTTCAGTTTAAATAAATCGTCTATGTACTCTGTAGGTTCAATGTTGCGGAACAGCTCAAAATTACGCATTGAGAGTTGGGTAGCCACCTCTATAGTGCTGAGCTGCAGTAGAGAAATTTGGCTCTCTCTTAGCAATTCCTGAGCATCTTCATCTGAACACAAAGTTTCTGTCTCCATGTTGTTTTTCAGATAATACCTGAAAAATATTTGTTCACATATTAATCGATTAGGTTTAAATAAATAAACAGCTTCCAAATGATTTTATTGAGTGGATATCAATTGTAAGCCAAAATAACATTTATTTTTTTCACCTTCCACTAAGCTGTATTCTATCAGCAAGTTTGGAGAGTTGATCTGGAAGTCTCCGCTGCTTAATGACACCCTCTGGAGTGACAGAGACCTCACATAAAGAATAAGCATCTGGGGTAGTGGTTAAAGCAAACTCGCGAATAGCTTGAACAACTACTTCCTTTGCTGTTGTGTCCTTGCTTATCATGATATAGCGGCTTTGCTGATCTGCTTTAAAAACTCGTAGAACCTGATCTGGTAAATCTGTAATGAAAAGAAAAATATAGTAAGACACATAACAGAATAAAATGTCATTATTTCTCAGCAAGGAATAATATAATAACAATAGGGATATTTTTCTTCCGATACCTTTTTCTTCATGATAAGAAAGATACTTCAAGATATTCCTACCTATTCAATAATTATACATTATACAGGTAGACCTCACTTAATGGATGGATGGCAACTTCAGAATCAGAATTTATTGGCCAAGTGTGGAATTTGTCTTCATTGTAAAGCGATGCAATTGTTAAGTAAAACATTATATGACTAAATCTAATGTATGTCAGTTCTGCTGCAGTTGTTAAATAAATCACTCACAGTTATTTAACATGGCATCACGTGGCAGTTACTTGTGATTCTAGTGACAGTTACTTGTGATTTTACTGCCAGCTTCTCCATTGACTTAGCAAGTCAGAAGCCAGCTATGAAGGTCACAATATAAATTACTTGACCATAGGATACTGTGATTGTCATAACTGTCTTTCTCTGCTGGACAAATGGCCACAAGAAAGAAATGTATACCAATCCGAACATTTTCAGTGTGAAGTCAATTAACAATAGTAATTGCAGGCACTGTTCCTTCAAATAGTACATTAACATGGCAGAGTTCACAAGGACGTCAACAATCCCTTGATTAATGTTCTAAAGGAAGATCACCCTTGAATATCATCAGGAATTTCAACTAATTGTAATAAAGAAGGAGCCTTTTCTGAGGTAACAGAGCTCATATTTGCTTTTACTTATCAGGGAGTCCGCATCTTGTATTGCATAGATATGTAGCCAAAATAACTGAATAAATGAAAGACTAAATTCAGCGAAACTAGTTGACCAAATAATAGTTTGGAAATTAGGTTTGTAATGTACCCAAAACAGTCACCTGGAAGAATAGAACCCACTGATTATGTTGAGACATGATCTGAAGAATTGGGTTATCCCACATGGAAAAAAAGATGATTTTTAAAAATGATAATTTCTATGCTACCCAGTGAAGTAATCCAATACACTTTATATATGCTCCAAAAAGCATAGGGCCAGAGATGGTAAAATCCATGACAGAATCTCCATTATCCACAGCACTCTTGTGTCAAACCCTTATTTGCAGAATATGATCAAGTAAGTATGATCATACTCATTAGAGATTTAATTAGCTTTAGTGATAAGAATTAGATGGTGAAGTACAGAATCTTGAGAATGGGGGCTCGGAAGCCCTCCTTAATAATGTGCTTGATAAGGGAAGTCTCTGAAACTTTTGAATTTATTCTTCTCAGACTGTTTACATAATGGGCTAACAATTTATTTCTTTGATGAGTCAGTAACAACACCTGCCATCTATTTGCTTGACCCTGGAATTACTTCTTGTTCTCCCTCAGCGGAATCTCTCACAGTTTGATTATATTCCTTTTTATCATCAGGAAGAAAATTAAAGGCAACACCTTTTCTTACATGGAATGTTCTGCAAGGCAAATTCATCAGGAGCAAAGGCGTAAATGAACAAAACTTGTGAATCACCATATCCAGTGCATACCCATCATGGGGTAGAATGTGGACTCTGTGACCAATGACATATATATTACCCAGTTATACAGGAGGTACTGCAGAAGAACAGACATTTTTAAAAAGATTTTCAGGTGCTTTGAGGCAAATGGCATTGAGCTTAAACAATTTTTATTTATTTATTTATTTATTTATTATATTTTTATACCGCCCTTCTCCCCGAAGGGACCCAGGGCGGTGTACAGCCATCTAAAAGACAATAAGAATCACAAAAATGCAATACAAAACAACTGTTTTAAAAAGCAATTTAAAATATATATAAATCTATCTATCTATCTATCTATCTATCTATCTATCTATCTATCTATCTATCTATCTATCTATCTATCTA
>JANHFO010004865.1:96470-106941 GCA_032468095.1 Pareas carinatus | reverse complement strand
CAGGTAGATCTTAATGTGATCAGATTCAGAGTGGCTGGCCCACCAATTGCTCTCTAGGTGTCTCTTCCAGTGCTTCATCTTCATCAGCTCCTCAGAAAACCAAGGAGCCTGGTTGATTCGGCACCAGGTCAGAGGCCGCGAAGGCACAAACCGATCTAAGGCACTATCGGTCACCCTATTCCAGGTGGTCACCAGCTCCTCAGTCGAGTCATGGAACAGAGACTCAGGAAACGGCCCAAGCTCTCTCTGGAACCGGTCAGAGTCCATTAGGTGCCTGGGGCGGAATCATTTCACTGGCTACGCCTTCCTGCAGCTGGGTGCGGCGGACAGAAGGTTGAGCCGAAGGAGAAAATGGTCTGACCATGACAAGGGTTCCATAATCATGTACCTTAATACCAGGCCATCTAACCACTGGTCAGAGATGAAAATCAGGTCCAGCATGTGTCCTCCTGTGTGAGTGGGGCCATGAATTACCTGGGTCAGGTCCATGGCATCATGGAAGCCATGAACTTCTGAGCCACCTCTGATGCCTCGTCCGCAGATGGCAGGTTGAAATCTCCCATGACTATCAATCTGGGAGTCTCAACAGCCACCTCGGCGATGACATTAAGCAGCTCGGGCAGGGTTGCCGCCACATGGCAGGGAGCCAGGTACACAGTCAGCAAACCCATCTGCCCACCAGGGCCCCACTTCACCAAGAGGGACTCACAGCTATCTGAGACACAGTGGTCTCCCTTGGCACAAGACCTTCTCTAATAAGAACTGCCACCCCCCGCCCCTTCCTTCGGCCCACAGTTGCTGGAATGCACGAAAGCCTGCCGACTACATCTCCACATGGAGGACACCCCCTTCATGGCCCAGCCAGGTCTCTGTGACCCCCACCAGGTCTGCTCCCCCCTCCTCAACCAAATCAGAAATAAGGGGGGCTTTGTTAACCACAGACCTGGCATTGCACAACATCAACCGTAGGCCAGGGTCCTGAGAATCTGTACCACCCGGGTTCTCAGATGAGATTAGGGGGTCAGCGCAAGTCACTTGCAAATAGTGAGGATGCACGTCCCTCATAGAATACTGCCCCCTGCTCATGCCATAATTACCCCTCCCACCGATAACATCAATCCTATAAGTCCTCCCAAGTGGATCTGCCATCACCCCCCGGACCGTTCCTGCATCCCTCAATACATGCGTCTCCAGGCCAGGCCCCTTACCCATAAAACCCAATCTCCCATAGTCTCCCTCAACCCTCCCTAACCCTCATAAAAGTTTTGTTAAAAAAACCCTAAGTCTACCCTTGGCCGTGGACCATCTCTCAGGGTTCCAACATCCATCATCAAGATAGGCCCTCAATAGAGTAGAAGGCCATTGCTCTGAGAGGGGGTAATCCCGCAGTGCCTGGAGTGGAACTACAGTGTACATGAGGAGATAGGATGGGGTATAAAGGGGAAAGACAGGGGTATAGGGATGCTCCCCACTGGGCTACAGAAAACCAGAGGAGATGATCGAACGGGAGAGATGGTAAGTCCCCAAAAAAACTACTGCCCAGAGTCCAGTGTCCAGTGGCCTTTACAGTTGAAGCCGGCTGTCCTCCAAGTCCTTCCCTCCAACCCCTTCCCCAGGGGGAGGGGGAAATACTATAAGCTGGAAACGGGGGTACAGGGACGCTACCACCATCCCTTACCCTGTCAAACCAAGCCACAGCAAGTAGTCCTGGCTTCGTCTTGGCTCTGGCAATGCTTACAGGCCCTCAGCAGCCACAGCCAATGCTAGACCCAGCAGTCACAGCCAACGCCACTCCTGCCACCATCATTCCAGACCAGAGAGGGGAAGACACAGCTATCGTCCACTGGCCTCTCTGGCCCAGTGAAAACTCTTGAGCCTCTGAAGCCTCCACGATGTCAGCTCCACTCAAGCAGCCGTCGGGCCTTCAACCAAGCCTCCAGCAACCACCGCAGCTGCTGACTCCACCGTTGCTGCTACCACTGTTTCTGCCAAAAGTCTCCCCACCAAAAGGGAAAGAAGGAAACGTCCATTGCTGTCCGCCAGTCCAGGGTGGGTGGGCACCCAGCCGCTGATTGCAAAGCCGGGACCGAAGTCCCCAACCTCCTGCAAACATCCGGCAAATTGATCCCAATGGGCGGAACTCGCGGCTCCCGATTCAAAAATGCAATGGCACCAGCCTCCCAGTCCTCCGCAGCTCACAGCAGCACACAAACGCGCTCAAGGAAGACACCGGCAAGCCTCTGGAACCTCCGGAAGCCTTCCAACAAAGGGGAGAGGACTCCCCTGTGCGTACCCCTGGCCAGGACTGATAAAAGCCAGCCCCAGCACCCCAGGGCCCCATCGCCATGTCCTTTCACCCTGCACGCTCCTCACCACGCTTCTCCTTCACGGCCATTTTTAAAGAAAAGCACGACAAAGAATGTTTTTTCTGAGATAACTCAGAAAGCTCAGACTGCTCAATGAATTGCTAACAGAGTTCTACAAAGGAACCACTGAGTCCATAATCTGCACCTCAATAATGGTCTGGTTTGACACAGCAACCAAACAAGATAAACACAGACTTCAAAGGATAATTAGAACTGCAGAAAAAATAATTGCTATAAAATACATCGACGCACACACCCACTGGCACCTGCACTGGCAGGCAGTGTGGGAACCGTTGGCACAGTGGATTGGCCGCAGGCACGGCCGCTGCCGCCGCCCGGAGGAGCAAGTTTACAAGAGCAGCTGGCTGCTGTCACAGCCAGCTTCAGCAACACAAGACGCGCATCAGAAACCTTGACTTTGGCGTGTGAGTTAACCTTGTTGGACTTGCCTCTGGACTCACTTTGGGAGGAGTTACCTCTGGACTTGTTTGGGGAGAAATTGTCTCAGGGAGGGATCGGCTTTGCTTGACACGGACTCCGCTGACTCCGCTGGACTGAGACTCGGGGCAAGCTGCTTCTGGGCTTGTTTTGGGAGGAGTTGTTTCGGGAGGTTCGGTTTCACTTGACACGGATCCCGCTGACTCTGCTGGATTGGAACTTGGGGGGGAGTTGCCTCTGGACATCATTTGGGAGAAGTTGCGTCGGGAGTTGACTTCACTTGGACACAGACCTAAGGGGCCTGCTGGACATTGACTCTGGCCTGTCTGGACCGCCACCCCCCACTCTGAGGTTGCTGTGAAACACGATAGGGGCGAAACCCTTGGCAGGGGTTGACCCGGACCAGCCCCATGGCACAGGCAGGGCATCACGTGACTACGGACGCCCCCTAGGCCCCAACTGGGTGCACGGGGCAGAACAACAAGGACAGTTTCTTCCACCATGCCATCGATCTGTTAAACAACTAACTTTCACAACACTCTTAAATTATCTAGTAAAAATATATATCATTATTACTCTTCTCATCTTTCCTATTACATATTATCCATTCTCTTATTTGTATGACAATTAACTTGTTGCTTACATCCTACAATATATAATAATTGTTACATTTGGTATTCTAGTTTGACTTGTAGATTGATTATTAGTATTTCTATGACTGTTCTAAACCAATCACAAAAATGTATCATATGGCATGATGAATGTGTTTTGTGACATGATGATTGTACCTTATAAGATGATGACATGAGGAATGTACTTGATGATTATGAATGTATTTTATGATTGAGCTCACAGTTTGTCAATTGCAGCTTATATGTACATGATATGATGAATATACTTTATGATTATGAATGTATCTTATAATTGTAATCACAGTTTGTCAATTGTAGCTTGTATGTAAGTATAGAGAGTATAGAGCATGTACACTGAAGACAAATTTCTTGTGTGCACAGACACACTTGGACAATAAATTCTAATTCTAATAAGAGCTGCTAAAATTCCAAATGGAAGCATTATATTTGCCACAGTAAATGTTGTGGCTGGGGAATTCTGGAAAAACTACAACTCTCAGTCTCCTAGGTTGCTAGGCCAGCACCTTAACCACTAGAAAAAACAGTTTTTTCTTAGCAGAATAACCATATGCTACAAAAAAAGCTAAATAGAGAATGTCATAATTTTTTAATAAATAGGTTTCAAGTTGATTTCATGCAGAAAAGGTCAAGTCCAATATCTGCACCATATATAGCAATTCTATGAGTTTTTTCATAGCCAGAGGCCAAACCAGACTGATGACTCTAGTAGTTAACTCTATTAGATAGACTCTTACCACCATCTCTCCTAATCTGTTCAAATTAGTCATTTAAAGGGGAAGGCCGAATCAAAGAGCAATTTCCAAAACATGCTCTCATTTGCTCAAGTTTAAAATTAATGACACAGAAACATAACCCCTCAACTCTGTATTGTACTCACTCATAGAACATAATTATACGACAGATCATAATTATTAAGGATATAATTGATAATAACACTTATTGAAGGTGCCCAAGCATTTAATAGACTCTCTCTTAGCTCTGCTGAAATATGTGTACCATAGATCATAAATGTTAAATATTGTATGCTCCAGGTTTTATAATTAAATTAATGATAAATATAATTTATGTCAAATTGTCAAACTGATTTGTAACAATATCATGAATTTGCGCATGAGGGAGGCTGGTTTACCTTATTTAAAAATAAAAACAAAAAAGGAGGAGGAAGGAAGGATGGATTACCAGTTTAGCAAAAAAAAAGAATATGAACAAAACAACAAAACAACATTTATATTAGATCAATGCCTTATTATGCCTACTGCCTGCATAGCGTATGTAATATATGTATTAGAATCGTATACGCACAGGATATGATATGCTACTACCACAAAGTGGTTTCTAGTTAAGTGATGTTGTTTTCCCAGATATAACTCCTACAAATGCCTTGCACATACTGGTTTCATTTAAAGATCAAAGAACTTATCCAAACTATTATTTAGATTAATTCAGAAGTGCTGTATTTAATTTCTTCCCAAAATAAATCTGAAGAATTTGGCTGACTTTTCCAGGCCAATGCCCAAGGTTGTAAAATGTTCTCAACAGAAAGTCACCTTCCAGAGTCATATCCAACAGTTCTTATTCTGGAACCTTCTTATCTATCAAACAGCGATGGATTGAATTGTGGACTAAAGTAATTCCCCATAATTTTCTTGGTCCTTTATTAGGATATTCACTTTTTCTCTGCATAGTCCCTTTGTGGCTTGGTATTGTTGCTGCAATTTATCATGGTAGTAAAATCTAGTTCTGCCACATTTTACAAAACGTAAGTGGGAGGGTTTTCTGCAATTATCCATTAACCTTAAAAGGCCCTTATCACTTCAAATTGAAATAGTTTTATTCATATTAACCTCTTTATAAAAAATTGTGAGGAAAGCAAATGTTAAGTATTTTTTCTACTTCAGGCATGGACATTTTATCATCTATATTAAGTCTTTGTCAATAGTTTAAAACTCTTCCTCTTATAGGGATGAACCTCAGCATATTCCAAAATGGTATGTCAAGGCTTTAAACATTTCTCACATAGTCACACAGAGAGGCAAAAGTGATTCAGCATATTCTCTCCAGTTGTCAGTGGGCAATCTCACAATAGGTGGTTTTAATAATACTTTTATAAACTAACTTGACCCTTTGACAATAGCAAACCTCTCTTATTCTTCTTCTAATTCTTGTAGTCATTAATGAAATCTATTAATTCTTCAGATTCATACACTATTTCCTCTTCCATGCCTTGACAGAGCAGCAGGAGTTACATTTCTATTTGTGAATTCTCTCTCTCTTTTTACTTCTCATTTTCTATCAATTAATAGATTCCACTTTATTTCCGTGTTCCCTTTTCTGTAAAAAAAACAACGGAGGGAGGTCATATAAAAAAAACAGAACATTAGAAAATAACTTGGATGGGGGTCAGGAAGGCAAAATGAGACTTGCAACAAATGCCAGAAATAATAACAACAAAAAGGTTCCTTTGACTGCATAAGAAAGAAGAAAAATGAGGAAATGATCAATCCACAGGTTGGAGAAAAAGGCAAGAAGATTACAGACAATGGGGAAAGGGTTAAACTGTTATTTTGCATCTCTCTCTTTTTGCAGATAAGAAAAGTGGTTCAACTTGTCAGAAGCTACATCATACTGAGTAGGAGAGAAATGCAGTTCCAAGAGTTACCTTGTGGTGAAATGAGTGTGAAATACATTTTCAAAAAATAAATAAACAAGTAAATAAGCAAGTAAATAATTGGCGAGTGAGCACCTAATAGTGCTTTGAATGAACTCGTGTTGTTGGGACTGAATTAACTACATCGCCGGTTGCAAAAGTAATTGGTGGATGGGATTGCAGAACCATGAACTATAATCTTTGAGTTCCCGGAGTATAGAGAAATCTCAGAAGTTTGAGAAGAGTTAACATTCTTTAACATCCAGGGCAAAAGTAGATCCAGGAAATTACAGGCTGATCACCTTGACATCAATATTTAGGAAAACCCTAAAGAACATAATGGATTGGCAAGTACTCAAAAATGAATAAAATTATTATTAGAAGACAGTGTGGGCTTGTTAAAATAGGTCATGCCAGATTAATCTTATTCCCTTTTTTAAAAAAACAAAATGATTAAGCCGGAGCAAGAGAATGCTATAGATACAGCATACTCAGTTTTCAGTAATGCATTTGAGAAGGTTGACCATAGCCTTTCTCAGTATAGTGTGGAATGGATGATGTCATCATGGATTGGATTCAATTTTGCTTTAGAACTATACTCAGGGGGTGATCTTCAATCAATCTATGCCTACATGGAGAGAGATATGCAGTAGAGCACCTCAGGGTTCTGTCCTGGGCCAGTGCTCTTCAGTGACTTTATAAATGACTTAGACAAGGCAATAGAAAGGATGCTCGTAAATCTGCAGATGACACAAAGCAGAAGGGACTTGCTGACACCTCCGGAGAAAGGCTCAAGATTCAAAGGATCTTAATAGACTTAAACATTGGGCCTTCTCTCATAAAATCATGTTAGGTGGCAAGAAAATTGTCCGTGGTAAAAGTACAAGATTGGTGGTAGTTGGATCAGCAAAAGTACTGATAAGAAGGATAGGGGTGTTCTGAACTCTTCACAGCAGTCACCTTCAAGTCTGCTGAGAATATTCCTCCAATAAGGAGACATTGGCATTCTCCCCAAAAGTGACCACCTCTCTGCTTTCTCATTACAGCCACCAAAACCCATAGGGTTTTAAAAGACAACAGCAGACAACAACTAGATAGCACCATATTAATTTTCTCAAAGATCACAGATCAAAGCAGTTCCAGATATCACAATGCAATGCCCCAATCTCTACTAAGAACTCTGTTCACCCTGAATTAAGACTGATTGGTTTTATTGACGTATTGTGTAAATTAACCACAGAGTTCTTGTTATTCTCCTTATTGCCACCATCTAGACCTGAATGCAGGTATGCAACCATGCTTGATCATATTCACGTCTTGTTTTCTTTCAGCAATACTCCAGCCAAATGTTTTAATCCTTTAATTTCTGGAGGAAATAAAGGTACCAACTGGGATAGATCATCTGGAAAAAGCTGCTTGAGAACAATGGTGTCCATCTCTTTCATGTTTTCTGCTGCCAGTTAAATACAACTACCTGCAAAAGTAAGGGAGTATCCTCAAGTGTTCACTGGTAGCTATTGGATCCTTTAGGTATCTGGGTCAGACCATCAAAGTGGATCTTATTTATTGAAGCTGGCTCCCAACCATCAAAAGAAAGCTCATGAGAAAAAGAACAAACATGGTGAAATTTAAGTAAGACACCACCATCATATATACAAAAAAGTATATTCCTTCCACAATACCTACTACAGATTTTAGAATTTTGTATCAGTTGCTAGAGTCCAGTTCTCTTTAAAAGTTCTAAAAGTCATTTTTCATATTATTTCTGTTGTGATATCTACAGCATGTTTTTGATATCTATAGCAGAATTCCCACCTACTTGGCCTCAGTTTCATAATGAGCTGGCCATCATAACATTAAAACGATCCATTTTGCAGTTCAAGCACAAGCATATATCTTTAACTTTGAACAGCAGTGTTTCAGTCCTGGGTGCAGTAGTAAATATTGCATGATCATCTTCATTTATATTGCGACAATTGAGATTCTGGCAAAATGCATTGGAGCAGCTTGTCAATAAAGAAATGATGCATCATCCTTGCACCGTTCTTATCCTGGGGAGACTGTCGGATCCTCACAATACATCCTGAACCGAGTCCTGTCAAAATGATTGAAATTTAAGCTGTATGAAGAAGAATGAATATAATTAACATTAGTAATTGCCTTTGTTTGAAGCAAGAGCTTTCCTACTGCTCATACTGCGATGATGGCTGGAAATTCATTCCTCGGTTGTAAAGCATTATGCTACTGCATATACTCTGGAAAAACAAATCTACATACAGTCTGACACATTGTTAGAACAAATAGCACTGTTGATCAATGCCTTTGTCCAGGGGGATCAATGGTATCCATGCTGGGTGATTTGCACTGGCTGTGTTTCCCATTTTTATTTCCAGCACAGAAAGCTTACAGCCTCATAAACATACTAGAGGGGATGATTGCCTACTGCAGACTCAACAGCATCTAGGCTTAGCTACATACCATTGATGGCTGTTCTGTGATATTTAGTATCATTCTTACATCTTTAAAAACTGTAGAAAGAAAAGGGTTGTTTTACACTTACTTTCTAAAAAGAGAAAATATGGTGGTAGCAACTTTCAACCGGAATCTCCGATGGGAGAACTCACCTGATCAGTGAACAGATAGGAAAACATAAAGGAAATGCACAAATTGAGCTGTATTATAATGGCATAACATTTTTATGGTCTAACATGTTTTACAGTGGTCTAACGTAACTAACAGAACAGAAAACCAGAGACCTTTGCTGAAAGTAACTGATATGCAATATCTTTTAGTTCTTTATGTGCTTATACTGATCTTTGTGTTCTGGGAATATCCTCCGCAAAATTGCAAGTTTCTTCTATTTTAATGCAGATGGTTATGCAAATACATGCAGCAGCTATTATATATTAGTGGTTAAATTATTGTATAGGATCCTGAGAAATGTAGGTTGATGTCTACAATTGTGGAACTCATTGGTTTAGAACATAGAATAGTAGACTTGGAAGGGACCTGGAAGGTCTTCTAGTTTAGCCACTGGCTCAAGCAGGTGACTCTATACTATTTCAGATAAATAGAAGTCTCTTTTTGAAAGCCTCCAGTAATGGCACATCCACAACTTCTGAAGGTAACCTGTCCCATTAGTTGATTGCTCTCACCCTTAGGAAATTTCTCCTTAGTTCTAGGTTACTTCTCTCCTTAGTGAGTTTCCATCCATTGTTCCTTGTCTTGCCTTTTGGTCCTTTGGAAAATAGTTTGACCCCTTTGTAGAAGCCCCTCAAATATTGGAACACTGTCACCATGTCTTTAATAGTTCTTCTTGTCATTGGGGTAAACATACACAATTCCTGCAACCATTCTTCATATGTTTTAGCCTCCAGCCCCCTAACCGGTCTTGTTGCTCTTCTCTGCACTCTTTCCATTTTTTATATTGGGGGCACCAAAACTGGATGCAGTATTTTACGTGTAGTCTTACTAAGGCTATGTAAAGTGGTACTTGAACTTCACATGATCTTGATTCTCTCTCTCTATTAATGCAGCCTAGGATTACATTGACCTTTTTGACTGCTGTTGCACATTGTTGACTCATATTTAAGTGATTGTCCATTAGGTCTCCAAGATCTGTCTCACAGTTACTGGCAGGGTTCAGGTTTCCTTCAAACAATTCACTATTTCTCAGCCAAACTTACCTCACAGGGTTGTTGCTCTATTAAAATAAGTGGAAATGCCTATTTTGTTCCTCCTTTGCTCCCTAAGAAAATATAGGTTATACATTCAAATATTCAATAAATGATTATATAAGATACAGAAGAAGGAACAAGACCTTGGAGATAATTTTGTTAAATGAGTAACATCAATTTATACTTCTCAGAAAGGACAAATAATTACTCATGGAAAACTAACAAACTATTTGATTGCGGGCCACTGCTGCTGTGGTCGCTGCCGCGGTCAGTGCCATGGCCACCACATCCCCCTCCCCATCACAACCCCTTATGACTCCATGTGAACTCCACATAGTTGCTGTCACCAGGCCTGCATCCATTGCAGCCACCCCTGCAATCCCCCTTGCGGCTACCACCAACCCCCTCTCAACCCCCTCATGGCCACTCCCTGTCCCTCTGCACTCCCTGTAGTCATTATTGACCTCTGTGGCCCCCTGTGACCATCACTGAACCCCCTGTGGTCTCTGCCAGCCTCCTGCTACCTTCCCCCCATGGTTGCCAGCCCTTACTCACACCACCGTCACCTCGGGGAGCACTCTGCTTCTCTACAGGGAGGTCCCATGGATTGAATCTGTCAGAGCACCCCTGGCTTGTAACCAGTATTGGCTGCAAGCAGGTTCCTTGGTACAAGGATGGTGCGCAGGACAG
>JANHFO010004865.1:41976-55815 GCA_032468095.1 Pareas carinatus | reverse complement strand
CCTGAATTTATTTATGTGCCAGCACAAAAAATATAACATAATATAACAAAAGTCAACATAAAAGTACTGGCTTTCTATCTGATGATTCTTGAGATTGAATTGAAGGATGGAAAAAAAGAAGACAATTGCCTCTGCCCATAAAATGGGTACTAGGGGTTGTAACATGATTTAAATACTGCCTCCCTAGCAAGCTTTTGGCTTCTTGCTAGTGTGAAGAAGCCAAAAGCGCCAGCCTGAAGATAGCTAGTGAGACCTTGCCGAAACGTCACCAAGATATTCTCAATCTTACACAAAAAAAGTAACAAACACACCTAGACCTACATACCTGTACCCGTGAAAATCAATGAAAACATATAAACATTATATATATAATGCTTTCTGTTTTAGAATAACTCTTGAAAATGGATTTTCTTTAAAGCTCAGACTCATGTATCATACATAGATATGATATATGTCAGAGTCATACATTTATTGACTATTGATTTAGGGTCTATTATGGTAGGTTCCTAGTGTGATATGACATATCTTTATTCATTAGATAACTTTTAGTTGGATCTTGAATTTAAGAAGGTTGTATTTATTTTAATATTCTTATTTTCTAGAATCAACCTCTTACTAGCCCACCAAAATTTTGAAGACTAATTAAACATCAAACTCCCGAAATTAAAACTACTGATCCAGAAAGAATAATTAAAATGATTTTAATTTATTTTAAAGTTCCTGTTTTGTGCTGATTATGCAAATGCAAAATGCCTTGTAGTGAAATCCAGCCTTCTTCAATCTGAGCATCCAAGGGAAGCATGAGCATCAACTCCCATAATTCCCAGCTACCATAACTATGTGCTATGAATTCTGGTAGTTGGCATGCATATCCCTTAAGATGCTGAGCTAGAGGAATGTTAGAATTTAGAATTTATTCACCAAGTATGCCTGGACACACAAGGAATTTGTACATGCTCTATACTTACATTCAGGCTATAATTGACAAACAGTGATTACAATCATAAGATACATTCATAATTCTAAAGTTCATTCATCATGCTATGTACATATTAGCTGCAATTGACAAACTGAGATCCTAACCATAAAATACATTCATAATCATAAAGTACATTCATTGTGTCATCATGTTATAAAGCACAATCATAATGTCACAAAATATTTCATCAGGTCACATGTCAAAACATTTGTGATAAAACATGTCACATGTCACGTGTTGATAGAAACAAATGGTTAAACCAAAAAGCCTGGTTTGCCTCTTCAAATGTGCCAAGCAGCTGCAGTGGAAACATTGAGGATTGCAACTAGGATGAATGAAACCAAATGTAAAAAAAATAAATAAATCTCGATACAGAGATAAAGATATGAATGACTTTGAGACAGCAATAATAATAATAATAATTTTTATTTATATCCTGCCCCTCTCCTGAAGGACGTGGGGCGGCTTACAGGCAATTAAGAACACGGTACAAACATATAAACTAAAAACATAATAAAAACATTAAATAATGCCTGATTAAAAGGGAACAATAAAGTGATATCCAGATTTTAAAAAAAATTTAAAAAAATAATCTAACCCCAATTAGCATAGGAGGATTGGGGCACGGCTATCCCGAGCCAGCCAGTTGAAACAAGTGGGTCTTCAGGGTGTAGCGGAAGGTCCGAAGGTCAGGAATTGTTCGTATAGCAAGGGGGAGATCATTCCAGAGGGTGGGTGCCACCCCTGGGGGTCGCCAGCTGACAGTGCTTGACTGGCGGCACCCTGAGGAGGCCCACTCTGTGGGAGCGTACAGGACAGTTAGAGGTCTCAATGGGTAGAACGCGATCCTGCGGGTAACTGGGCCCTATGCCATGGAGCGCTTTAAAGGTGGTCACCAGCACCTTGAAATGCACCTGAAAAACCACAGGCAGTCAGTGCAGCTCACGCAGGAGTGGAGTTATGTGGGTATGCCCACTTACTCCGAAAATCCCCCGCGTGGTTGCATTCTGAACAAGCTGGAGTCTCCGGGTGCATTTCAAGGGGAGCCCCATGTAGAGAGTATTGCAATAGTCCAGACGGGAAGTGATGAGAGTGTGAGTGACTGTTCGTAGGGAGTCCCAATCGAAAAAGGGGCGCAACTGATGGATCAGGCAAACCTGATAGAAAGCCCCCCTGGCAACAGCTGCCACATGATGTTCCATAGACAGCCGCGCATCCAGGAGGACCCTCAAGTTGCATGCCCCTTCCGTGGGGGCCAATATTTCACCCCCAATAGCCAGCGATGATTCAAGCTGGCCATATCGGGACGCCGGTAACCACAGCCACTCAGTCTTGGAGGGGTTGAGCCTGAATTTGTTCTTCCCCATCCAGATCTGCACAGCTTCCACAGCTAAAATGATATATCATTGGTCTATGTCACCAGAAAAATGATCTAGAATATATAAAGGCCCTTCAGATAACACTAAGACTTAGCATTTTATCATGTTTAATGAACACGTAAAAAATTAGACAATTTTGGATTCAAATATACCAATTAAGATATTTTTGAAGGTTAACTAGACAACCCATGGTCCATATTTTCAGAGATATCTCTTTACCTAAACAGCGTTACATAAACAGAATGATCAAGGGCAAAAAAGCAGTGGGAGCAGGAACAACTTCCAAAGTTCTGCTGGTTTCCCCATTGATTTTCTTTGTAAGGAGCTGGCAGGGAGTATTGTAAATGACATCATGTAACTGCAGTTTACCATGACAGCACATTGGGTCATCATTTCACAGATATTTCCTTACCTAAACAGTATTATCATGAAAATTAAGGATTCTAATGCTTTTAACTACTTGTTTATCATTATGAAGAGTATGCTTCAGTTATTAGCATTTTTATACTAGCTTTCTCTTTAATTTCTTTGGTTTTTTTTCTTTTTCTTACTTTATATTAGCTTGCATTTTTATCTTACTTTTTAAAAACCATAATAGAAATGTTATCACTTGGGAGATGTCTTGTTAATTTTGGACATATTTCAATCATATCCAATTCTTCAAAGATATGAAAATTTCAGAACCGCTAACTTACCTATAACTATAATTGCACAGCCTTCTTGATCCCAATCATTTCCGATGTCTCCCTGGAAATGTTTCGAAAAAGCAGATTCCCTTCATTCAATTTTTTCCTTTCTAAAAAAGTAGCAACCAATGATATATGAAATGTCAGTGCTGATTTGCCATCTTCTTTAAATAATCAGTTACCAGAAAATGCAGAAGCAGATACATAATTCTGGCAGCTACATTGGCATTATGATGTGCAATTTGATTCAGAAACAGAATAAAATTGTGCAGGTAAGATTTTGAAGCCTGGATCTTCCATCTTAAGATTACATTCTGATCATAGCAACACTCTTATCTGTATGCCACACATATTTAAATAATCAATTTGGGCAAGCTGTCTTCTCGTATCCCTTTATTGGTGCAATGTCAGCTTGGGGAGATTTTCAACACAAGGATCAATTGAACATCTGCAACTCTGAAATCAGTCGCTCCAAAGGCAGCGTGCATCTTGCTTGCATATCAAGAAGATACAATGTACAACAGATAATGTGGGAATCTAGCAGGATGTTTGCACAGCTTACACCTTTGGCATTTTCAGTAATCCAGCTCTGGGATAGCATTTTGTTTCCAAAGTACGATAGTATATGGAGTTCTGCAAAATCTTAAGATCAGGTTTTACTTTAGGAGTACTCTAAGCAGTATCAAGGTCAAGGTATCTTCCTAAATTTTCAAATTTCAGTATTTAATTCACTTTGTTTGCTTTTAAAAGAAAGCCTGCTGTTTTTCGTCTGTATCACAGAAGCTCTTCATTACAGAGGACAGATTCAGGCAGGCTGTAAAGGTACATGGACTAGACTGTAATTGCAGGGAGCTGATGTTCATAGCTATGATACTATCTGCATCAGCATTATTCAAGGTGTATGCTACTTCCTCCAGTGTTTTGAAATGAGGCTTTCCTATAGTCATAAACTTATTTCAATAAAGAAGCAATGATGGATACAATAATGTCTGCAAGGGATTATTTCAGACAAATCTACCCCTTTTCTTAATGCAGGGATTAAAGCATCCCTGACAAATGGCTTCCACACAATCTTAAATATATCCAGTGAATGGCAACTTACCATCTCCCTAGGTAATGGGTTCCACTGTTGATCTGTTCTTAGTGTTCAGAAGTTTTTCTACCATTCAGTTGAATCTGCCTTCCAGTGTCTTAAATTCATTATTCCATTCTCGCTGCTCCAAATAATGGAGACTATTCTGTGTAGCATCCTTTGCGATTACAAAAGACTTATTATTTTTTCCCCTCTCAATCTTATCTTCTTCAATTCCACCAGTATCTCCATTAGAAGTCTGGTGCCAGTCCTCTGCTAATTCTCCTTGCACTTGGCTGAACCTGTTCCAGTTTGTTTAAATCTATCTTAAAATATAAGAAGGGGAAAATAACCTGGAACTATTAGCTCACCTGCTTTCAGAATGACTCTTCTGTTGGTGCAGACTAAAATTTCATTTGCCATTTTACTCCTTGATTTCTACACCTTCACCAATACTGACAGGGCAAGCTAGTATAAACAAACAGGGGGCAACTCACTGATGATGTCACTAGCTGGCTAATAAAATGTCTGCATGCAAACAGCCACACTCAAGGAGTACCAAGAACCCCCAGTTCAACCTTGAACTACAGATATTTTATTGCAGATATTTAAAGATCAGTGGACTATTCTTTCTTGGATTAAAAATAGCAAAAAAGGAGTTTCCCTTCCTCCTAAAGAAAACATTTTTTTAAAAATCTGTAATGAAACTTTTATGATGCAGTTACCTTGCTTTGTTAATAACTGGTTTACTCTCTCTCCTTGGCTAAATGTTTATCAGTATTAATATAAAACTAAGTGCAGAATAATATGAGAAACACTGAATGCATATAAGCCAAGCCTTGTGATTTGTTTTGGACTATAGAGGTCAGTCACACAGTCACATTACTTTGAGATTCCAAATCGGGAAGTGACGGTGGTCATTCTAAGAAAGCATCACATTTGATAATTTGGCTTCAGCCTAAAAGGACGCAGTGCCTTATATTCATAGAGTCTGAATTGCCATCTATAATTCAAGAATACCTAGCAGCTGTAACTATTATTTGTCTTGTTTTCGTCACATAAATTACTGTTTTTTTTAAAGTCAAGGGATAATTTAGACTTTTTCAATTACCTTTTCAGTTATGGCTACATGAATGAAATTGTTTTAGACAGGATTTACAATTAGAGATCTTATGAAATAATATAGAATCTTTAACATACTCCCAGAAAGTTAATGTACCAGAGTTGTTGTATACTGCAAAGTGTATTTGAGACAACTCCATCATTAACTTTATATGCAGTTCATAGACCATTTGCTGGCTTGCTTTGCCTTTCATGTTATGTTTCTTTAATATTTTACCACCAAGATATGTAACACTGCATTAATTTGTATTAGACTGTTTGCATGTTGCTCTCTTCTGATCTTCAGAGAGTAGCTACAGCTGCGCCCAGAATTTCTTACATCAATTTAAAAATAAGTTGCCTAGAAGCCCGAACATTTTATTTTAAGCACACTGTGATTTTACTTCCTGTGGAATGGATCAAAGCAAGTAAGTCAGAGTAAGCTGGTATAAATTTTAGCAGATAATGGATTTATGGTTTTACATGATAAAAAAGATTATTTCACATTGCATAGTCTGATTAAGAATAATTGCATAATAAGTCTTAAATATATCAATGCTAGGATGAAACTCACCCTTTTCATGGTTATACCTGTTCACAATTTTCTACTACTAAGCTGTTTAAAATTTATGTTGATTGCATTTTGTACTGGTTGTTTTAATGATTATTTAAATCCCATTGTCAACATTTATATTAGAAAGTGTATTGATAGCATCCATTTCAAAAACTTGATTGGCTGTAGACATTATAGATCTATTGGTCAAACAATTTATAAATATGCAATGATAAAATAATAAGTTTCTGTGATATGTATTCCTACTGCTCTTGCATAGTGCATTTTCTTTAATCTAAGACTTCTTTTTAAAAAAATATAGATGTAAAACTGTGATAGTAAGCACATTATGCAAATTTAGCTTTCAGGTACTATAAAAATAAGTATCATATTTATGTTTAGTACTTGGCTTCATGTCTAACAATAACAACAACTTTATAATAATAGCTGAATAATAAAATAATATTTTGCAATATTTTTTGAATGTTTGTGTTCTCTTGATCTATTTTATTCTGTATTTATTTCTCAAGTAACAGTATTTCAAGATAAAGTTACCAATATGCCATCTTTGTTATGTACTGTATATCATTCCCATCATACACAATGAAGAATAAATAAGGCATTATAGTGTGTCTTACTTTCTGCCTCTATTTTGTTACCATCATGTACATGAAAGGGTTAAAGCCAGAACAAGAAAAGGCCACTCCCTCTGAAGTTGTATATGTTAATTAGTGCTGTCCCTTTTGACAGACAGACAGACAGACAGACAGACAGACAGACACAAGCAGGATAATTCTTGACTGTCATTGATACCTTCTCCATATTTTTCCCTGCTGCTATCCCATTTTGTCAGTTAACTGTTTTGATGTTTGCTGATGTTTAATAAAGAAACACAAGTTATACTTTTACTAAATGATCTTGGAGTCACCTGTTCTTGCTCTGATGTACACGTAGGGATTGAGAATGAATATGCTAGTTGGGGGCTGCCTAAATTACTTACAATAATTTTCTAATAAGTTGGACAACTTTTATTCAAGATCTTAGATATTGTAGACATTACTGAAGTGTCTTAATCACTGAGATTATAATGTGTAAACATTTCTATACAGGAATACAGGGAAGTCAAAAGAAATGAAAAAACTTCATAGGAGTGATACCTGTACTCTGGATAACTGTACCTGATACACTTCTAAATTTCTCAGGTGACTGAGCTGACCTCATTCAGAGGATGCAGATTTCATCAGGAATGGGCCATATTCTTCTTTCTACATTGATTCCAATTGATTGTTCCTGATGAATCTGATAATTTTTAAATGGCCAACTGCCATTTAAAACAAGTGAGTTGAAGTCACATGCTGTCCCTTCTTATAGTAAGCAAAATTGAAGATTATTTTGAACTTCTTTCTTACATGATTCTCTATCTCAAGACCACATAATCTCTTCTCCTTCCCCTTAATGGATCTTTCATGCATTCCTCAAGGTTATTTCACCTCTAATCAATTAATTTATATTAGATGTTTGGGGAGGAGTGAGCACATGGACTTGTTTACCCTATCAATTTATCAAATAGCAATTGTGTGTCATAATCACAATTGAAACATTGCTCATTGTTAGCCCAACTAGTGTACCAGACTAAGAAATCAGTGCCATATAGGTGGAGACTTTTACTATAACATCTATAGTAACTGTATTTTGAATGTTCTCGGGCTTGTCCGAGGCATTTTCTCAAGTTATTTTATTGCCCTACAGTCAAACCCTTCTTATTTGCCCATTGCCTTGATAGCAGCAATTCTTCCTGTCTTTCAAGGCCATTTTCCATTCTGTCTTATGGAAAAGGCACAATTCCATGGTTCAATTTTTGTAAAGTACCAGTCTCCAAAACAAAACAAATACAAGCTACATGGTATGTCAAAAGGAAGAAATCAGTTAAACTATAGTCTCCATATTTTTCAAAACATGGGTAAACGGGGTTCCTCACCACTGCTACTATAGTCACTATTTAATTCCAGTATTTTCAGTGTAAAATATTAGCATTTAATGCTACAATCTTATACAGGCCTATGTAAAATTCTACAGAGTATAATGAGTTTTTTTTTATTTTTCCATATATAGTATACAAATGGAATGGGCCTTTTATATATACTGAATCTAGTAAAAATACAAACTCAGTGATTAACTTTTTTGGACATTTTACAACAGTCAATTTCTCTATGAAGAACAGAAGGACCAGCAGCTGGGGGAAGTATTATGTATCCTTTCCATTTTCATTGCAAGCATAAACTTCGAAGCATTAAAACACTAATTATCCTTTTCTCATCTCATCCTCTTTTCTGTCAGTGTCACATCTTTGTTGATTTTTAATCTGAAAGCAGGCACTGTTTTATTATCTTGTAAAGATTCTCTGGGACCCTTTTAAACTGTAAGGCAAGATATAAACGTTGGAAGTAAATATAAGTAACTACAATTCCAGTCAGCATTTTTTTATTTTGAAAATATTCTGATTCTCATTGAATGTTTCTGATTCCTCATGCATTTCTTCTTGTTGTGTTTTAGAAATAATAATAATGTGTCTGACAGATGTCTGTAAAAGTTAGATATTACTTAGTACTTAATTTCTATTTTTATAAGTTCATGCTCCATACATCAAAGGGAACTTTCTCTGAATTTTTCACTCATTTCTGTTTGAGAAATAAGCTTTGATTAATAACTTTGGAAGCAAGTTTCATTCATAACTGATTCTGTGAGTTGAGGAAGTGGGGGTGTATTTTGCGCTTATATATTGTAAGGGTTTAATGAATTAAAACCAGTCTTCAAACAAGAACTCTGGAAGTCTGATGAAGTCATGATTTTGCAGCTGGCTGAGCTATTCATTTGGAAGTTGAGACCATCTGTACTTGGTAGGTCCCCCCACTCTTCCTAGTCTGTTTGATTGGCTTTGGAAAGCCACAAAAGACTCTTGATAGTGGAAAGAAATACATTAAAAATACATTGGCTATGTCTTAAGACTGAATTAACATCTTCCCTCTTTTCTGTATGTGCATGCATATGTATGTAGAAAAACAGTCTAATTTGAGGGAAACACTTGCATCTATCATTTATAAGCACGGAAAGACTCAAAAGTAAGTTTACAATAGCATTATTTATTTGACTTCAATTCTTAGAGCATGCTGCTATATATATTATACTAGAAGAATTAATGGACAAAGAAATAGCTTTCTTTTCTTTGGTTTGGTTCCAAACTTAAATAAATAAATAAATAAATAAAACTTTTGGTTTGGCATATAGTTGAACTTTTTCAATCTGTGGCCCGCTGTGTTGTTCTCTGACATAGCTTGCTTAGAATTTTTACTGATTTTTCTTACGTTATATATTATATTTAGGTGGCAATTCCATCACTTCATGTATCCTTTTGTCTTCATAATGACTAAAGTAATAATATTCATCTTTAATAGTAGTTTGTATAAGTGGAAAGTATCTTCTAAAGAGTCTTAGATATTAACATCTTTATACAGAATTTTACTATAGTCCCCGTTTGCTATTCTTGGATCCATCTGTCTGTTGATGTCCCTTAGTGTACAAATTCAAACTTCTAATCTCCTTCTGCTGTTCAAATCTTTGTATCAATACTTTTCAAAAATAGGATAAGAATTAATACACTAAGTATGATTTCTACATGCTTTTAGTATAGCAGTAATATAAACCTGATTAAATGCCAGTGATAAAATTCCCTTGTCAAATATCCCTTCATATTCTTGACAAAGTTTCAGCACCACACTTTTTATAACCGTTTTATAACACACAATAGAGAATCCAACTAGTCCTGGTGTTTTATAACTTGCCATTTTAAAATTTGTTTCTTTAATCTCTACTTCAGATAATGGAGCATATAGATTTTTTTTGTGTGTCATCTAAAAGTGATAAATTTATTTTATTTTAAAAGACTTCTATATCTTTATTCAAGATGTTCTCTGGTTTACTATATAGTTCTGAATAAAAATTTAAAAATTCAACAATTTATATTTATTGAAGTTTTAGACATTTAATCGCTTTCAACTCTAATGGTTGCACAAGTGATATCATTTGTTATGCTGGTCTTTGATCGTAATAAAGGTTTGATTGGTTGGTATTGTTTGCTATTTGGAATCTTGACTGAATATCAACGTAGGAAAATTTAGAAAATTTAACATCTGCAAATGTTGGTAAATTGTATGTGGCTTGTTGCCAGGAATGTATGTTTGCCAGTATTTTATTTTCAACACTTTTACTGAAGAGTCAAGTGTGGAATGCTTAATAACAACCATCTACATGAAGAGAGCTTTTCATTTGACTTTTCATCATCAATCCATGCTATCTTTTCCAGTCAATCACCATTTCCACATAACCAAAAAGTTCCTCATTTGGGGAAAAGAAAAGGGACATGATTTCAATAGAAGAAAATGGTTCTTATATTAATAATGTATTAAAACGCTGACCTCCAAAATTCTTTGTAAAAAAAAGTTTGTAAAAGAAACTTCTTTATCTCTACCTACTTTTCAAGATGATTTCAAATTTCTTTGGGATTTCTTTTGGTGACCTTTTTGACCTTTTCTTATTGTAGCAGACTGGAAGAGATTGTTGCTATGGTTTTGTAATATATCTTTACACCATTCCCTGTCTTTTTTTCATAAAAAAAAGCTCAGGGTGGCATTTTCCCTTGAGTTTTAATTTAAGACTATGGAGCTGAAAGTCTGAAGGTTCCCCAAAATATGATTGCACTGTGAAAAACAGAACAGCTTTGCACACTACTCAGTCTTCTTGTAAGTATGTCAAGTACAAGGAATTTATGCCTCAGTCCTGAGTATTTCACCAGATTTTTCATCAGATTTCATTAGTATCGTTTTAAAATGAAGAAGAAATTTACAAAAGACCATACATTTTCATTGTGTTATGGTTTCACAAGATTATGACAGCATGTTTTAAGATATTAATAAATAATAATTATAATTGGAACTTACTGAATGTCCAGGACACAAAACATGAATAATGAAATAAAGTAATAAAAACATGAATAGAATCCTATCAAAGAAAAGCATTATACTGTCAATTTCTACAAAATATTGAGGAAAAGTGGATAAAGATAAAACTCAGCAATTGCTTACAACTGGAACATTGCAAAAAGAAACCAAAGGTTTGGTTTTGATTGCTGATGAGCCAACTTTTCAAACTAATGCAATCAAGGCCAGAATTGAAATATCATCAAATGATTCAGATTGTGCAAAGTAACAGAAGAAACAATAGATCATATATTTAGCTTGTGCAAGAAGCTTGAATCTTGATAGTTATTTAAAAAAGGCTATCAGGCCATCTCATCTGCTTATTGGGGGGGGGGGGAAGTAAGATTAGTATAAGGAAACACTTAGAACCAAATATAGAGTTTAGTCTAGTGGTTAAAGTGCTAGCCTAGAAATCAGGAGATTGAGAGTTCTAATCTCTTCTTAGGTATAAAAGTCAACTGAGTGACTTTGAGTCAGTCATTTTCTCTTACACTAATCCATCTCACAGGTTGTTGTTATGGGGAAAATAGGAGGAGGAAAGAGAATTATGTATGCTTGCCACCTTAAAGTACTAATAAAGTAATGAAGGTGGGATAAAACAAAATAAATAAATAGTTCAGATTTAGAAGTATAACAGGTTTGTACATTGTCACTTTATTTAATTTTCATGCAGATTATGAGAAATACTAAACTAGAAAAAATAAAAATTGGAGAAATATCAGCAACCTCAGATACTCAGATACTGATAAGATGTATGCATATGTGCCACTATGTACTGTGTATATGAATGGTGGAATACATATCATACAATTGGATTCTTAGGAATAAATGCTGGTTAATTAACTATAAAGTTGGAAATTAGGAGATGAAGATTTCTAAATGTATATGCTTGCAAGCATGCAAGAATGAAGAGTTAAGGTATTTAATTTAATCTTTAAATGTTTAATATTTATTCTGCCATCAACTGTCAAAAAATATTTAAATACTGGTCCCATGAAGAAAAACAAGTAAGCAAGCATTGCAGAGTCTAGTGCATGAAAGTGCCACAAAATCTGTAACAATTTTAAACAACGAAGCCAGAAAGAAATGAAATAAATAATAAATAAGCAATGTGCCATTCAGATGTGTCATAGACAATTTTTTTTGCATGAGTAGGAATTAAAGATATGTAATATGGTTTTAAAATTCATTTTGCTTAACTTAGAGAAAATCTCTGAGCAAAGTGAACTTTTTCATGAATTGGAACTTTCAATGTTTAATTTCTTTTAAAATCATTGCCATTCTAACTACTGTCCTCTTTAATCTTATTTTTTTTGCTGTACCTTATCCTAGAGCTATTACATCAAAGCACACAAAAATATACTTGAAAATGAGAAAGCAAGTTGTACTAACTATAACTTAATTTATATGCCTGTATATGTCAGCTGCAAAAAATTAAAGTAGTTTACTAGTATTAGTTGTGGTCATTGGTTGGAAACCTGAATCTAGGCATGAGTGTTATTTATTTATTTGAGTGGTTCTTGGTACTCTCTAAGCTTGGTGGTTTTATTGCAGATGTTTCATTATCCCAACTAGGTAACATCATCATTGCTATATCAGAGCATTGATGATGTTACCTAATTTGGATAATGAAACATCTGCAAGAAAACAACCAAGCTCAGACAGCACCAAGGACTCCTCATTTTAACGCTGAACTACAAATATTTTCCTTTATTGGTATGTATCTATTAATCCCACCTTTTCTATTTTTATAAATAACTCAAGGCAGTGAACATATTTAATACTCCTTCCTCCTATTTTGCCCACAACAACAACCATGTGAAGTGGGTTGGACTGAGAGAGTGTGGCAACTAGGTATACATAAAAGGAACAATCACAGTTATTAAGAGTGAAGTAAAATGGAATGGAATGGAATAGTTGTTTAGTATTTGCCCAATGTCAGTTCATATAAATGCCCATTTGAAGCCCAGATAACCAAAATTGTAAAACAAATCAAAATCTAAACAAACCTTAACCTTTTCTAAGATTCTGAAGGCATTCAAATTGCCATCCAGCACTCAAAGCTTCACAAGCCTGCTCCTGTTAATAGAATAGAATAGAATAGAATAGAATAGAATAGAATAGAATAGAATAGAATAGAATAGAATAGAATAGAATAGAATTTGGCCAAGTGTGATTAAACACACAAGGAATTTGTCTCTGACGTAAAAGTTCTCGGTGCACATGCAAAGCAACAGAATCATCATCACCACCATCACCATCATCATCATCATCATTATCATGCCAGTAAGAGAGAGAAGTAAAGAGGATAATAAGAAGGCTATCCTTATTAGCAAAAATATTTATGCTAAGCTCTTATGCAATATATAGGGTAATACTTAGTTTTTTCAGTAGAGAGAAGTTCCCTGAGGATGGGCTCCAGTACAAGTCTAGAAGCCTGGAAGACTAAACTTTTCTAGTCCTGATGACTGACTCAGATTGGATCCTGCAATAATTAGTTTCCCTTTTATAGATATTTGTTGATAGAGGTACATATATTGAGATTTTTTTTTAAGTGAGTCGACAGGAGATAAATGCCAACTAAAATATGAACTCTTGAAAATTCTTTCTTTTAACTTTCCTATCTTCTTAAATAATACTGGGACCATTTCGGAGCATGCAAGATCTGAATATATGTTACAATGGTAGGAGCTACAATAATAGGACCTACAAACCCAGAAACCCTTGTAATATTACAAAATATCAATTTCTAAAAGATACAGAAATGGAACATTTTAAAAGAGTCAATGTGAATTGGGATGAGACAGAGGTCAAGCATGGCAAAACGCAAAGTTTTAAAAAATGGTACAAGCAACTCTACTCAAAATGCTATTAGTGCTTTAAAATTCAGGAGCTAAAAATACTGTTATGTTGTACATTACATAATGTACAAAAGGCTTTATTTACTCTTGTAGGGAATAATGAATTTAAAAGTTCAGGTTTCTGCATTCCCATACTTTTTATTATTGCTGTTTCTATTATTATTAAGTTGAACTT